>JANHGB010011372.1:0-52102 GCA_026283785.1 Coracopsis vasa | reverse complement strand
CCTTATCATTATTATTATTGGTGGTAGCAGTAGTGGTTTGTGTTATACCTTAGTTACTGGACTGTTCTTATCTCAACGCATGGGAGTTACATTCTTTTGATTCTCCTCCTCATCCCTCCAGGAGCAGGGGGAGGAAGAGGGGTGAAGTGAGCGAGTGTCTGCGTGATTCTGAGTTAGTGACTGGGCTTAAACCATGACACAGAGTAAGGAAATGCAAGCTAGGTTGAAAACTTCCATACAATCCTAGCAACAACACAACCCTCCGCTTGCATTTACCTTGCTGCTGTAAGAGACCCACTGTGCCGTGGTTGGAGGTATTCATCCATCTTATCTAACCAAAACACAGATACATGAAATACAAGGATTTGAGGTAGGTCTTGGCTTGTAATTTCCTCAGTGCATCGCAGAACTCATGTCACTGCTTCTGTTGAGGAGTTCCTGTTGATGCTGATGTTAGCAGGAGCATCACTCCTTCCTTTACCCTTCTGCAAGGACTCCGACCATCGCAGTGGCTATGGCAGCCATCCTGCTCTTCTAGCTCCTGCCTTTAACATGTTGGTCTTCTCTCTCCAGCTATCGACCTGTTGTACTGGCGTGACATCAAGCAGACAGGGATCGTCTTCGGCAGCCTCCTGCTGCTGCTCTTCTCCCTGACCCAGTTCAGCGTCGTCAGCGTTGTGGCCTATCTGGCCCTTGCCGGCCTCTCGGCCACCATTAGCTTCAGAATCTACAAATCAGTCCTACAGGCTGTGCAGAAGACGGACGAGGGCCACCCCTTCAAGTGAGTGCTTTGAAGTCATGGCCAGGGGCCACTTTACCTTGCAAAGGATCGATTCCCAGTGGCAATTCAAATTTCTTTACCTGCTACTTTTATAATGGATAAAATTCTTTTCTTGATGAAAACAGGGGAAATATTTGTTTCTGTTGTCCAGTGTCCAGAGCTGTAAGGCTCTATTGGCTCAGATCCTGGGGGAAAAACAAACAATACAAAACCCGTTGTCCTCTGAGACTTGGGAATTCTTCTTTCTGAAATTCAAAAGATCCATAAAATTTTCAGCAAACATAGAAAAATAGTTTAATTACAGCTAATGATAATACAGGATCCCTGCAAGCAGGAGTATACTGGGCATAGAGGGAAACTATTTATATCTTTTCTCCAGCACTACTTGGCTGTGATGTGGCAATCCATTACCCTTGATGGTGGTGCTGGTGCCAGTGTCAATGCCCTCCCCACACTCTGCAGGGTCTGTGTGGTTTGCTCCAGGAAAGCACCAATGCTTTCTCCTCTCCTCTGCCAAAAAGTTGGTAAACCAGGTCATGGAACTGGTTTCAGAAGAAGTCTTGTTGGGGTGCTGGTCCTTCTGTTTCACTTGGGTCAGTTCTGAGATGCAACTCATGACATGGGCATAGCTCAGAGGGAGGTGCAGGGCAGAGAGAGGATGGAGGAGATAGAAGGTGCGCTGCTGCCAAAGGTGATAGATACTGGCCAGACAGCAGCTTTTGTTCCTCCAAAGGCTGCCACAGCAGTGTTGCACAGAACTTTGTGGGGAACCTCCATCCAGCGAGGATTTGCCTCTCCCTTTGGTTGGATTAAAGAGATATCCCCTTAAGACTGGGCTCTGTATGGGGAGAGGGCAAGGCTAGAGGCAAACAGCAACAGTGCAGCCTACAATTGCCCAGGGAGGTGGGTCATGCAAGGTGAAGACAATGCGTGCTGATGGCTCTGTGCCTACAGGAAAGGGGACATGTTGCTCCGTCATGAAAATATGTGGTCTGGGGAGGAGGGAGTGATGGGGTAGACAGTCATAAGTGTGGATGACATGTGAATCTGCCTGGGTTTGTAACTGGACCTGTGTTTCTGGCAGAGCCTATTTGGAGATGGAAATGAATCTTTCACAGGACCAGATTCAGAAATACACAGACTGTCTCCAGCTATACGTCAACAGCACAGTCAAAGAGCTGAGGAGACTGTTTCTCGTTCAGGACCTCGTGGATTCTTTAAAAGTAGGATTGCTTTAAATATTTTTAACCCTTCCCTAGAGGATAATCTACATTTGGAAGTTCTACTTCCAGTGTTGACAATGTTGTCATAAAATCTAGGTTTGTGTAGCTCCAAATATAAAAGTTGCTCTCAGTTTTGATTTCCAAGTTGGTTGCTTCCAGCAGTTGAGGTTTGGCAATCTGCATTTGAACTTATTGATATGTGATACAGGAGTTATAAAAGAACCAGCTTAGCCACACTGCAGTTCTAGAAGCATCTCTATGTTACGCTTTGTATTACTTTGCCACAAAATAGTGCATTCCCCTCTAATAGCTCTGTTAATCTGGGTTTCCTCTAATGGTGGCGTTTCCTGCTAAGGGTCTTCTTTCCTTTCCTTCTGAAATAATTATTTATTTTCAGGCTTACACTCAAATAGGTGTTCTTAAGAGCAAAGGGAAGATCATTAAGAGAGGAGACATAGGTTAGGCTCTAAAGATTTTTAGAAAAATGTACCCATCTCCCAGCCTCGAGAGTTTTCAGTCACTGGATTCATCACTGTTGGGCTGTGACTAACCTGTATGGGATGATCGCTGCCATCATCAAAACTGGATGCAGAAATCTGCCTATTTCATGCTCAATGCAGAGTCCTAAATGTGTTAAATTAAGCCCTAAACATACATGAAAGCTCAGCTAAGAGGGTAAGAACCAGTTAACAGAACGGAGAATGGGGTTTATACACCCAGTAAAAGTACCTAGTTCCTAATGTGTCTTACTGAATTACTCCCATTACACATTGAAAAAGGCTAATGTACTGTTATGTTAGCTAGTTAAGGGAACTAATTTCTTCGCATGCTGACACTGGAGGCGATGTAATGATCCATCTTTAATTTAGTTTGCAGTACTAATGTGGCTGCTGACTTATGTGGGAGCCCTCTTCAATGGCCTGACTCTTCTGATAATGGGTAAAAGCAACATTTCTTTTAAAATCTGTTTTTAACTTTAACTCCCTCGCAATTTCTACTTAGACAAAACAAGCTATCCTCAGTGTGCCTTCCTCACAGTTAAACCATCAACTTCTTTTTCCCTTCCTGGTAAATATACATTATTCCCATTACATTGTCCCTCCTGTTAGAACTAATTTGTGGTTTGTGGTTTATGGTTTTGCAGCTACTAGAGCAATGGGAAATTCCATTTTTGGAAGGTTTGAGCAAAGTTTGCTTCTAACACAAAGATCCCTAGTGGATCAGCTGACCAAGTGGCATGGTGTGTGTTTGTCACTGAAGTAGGTCTCTTCTCTGGAGGCATCTGATCTGTAGGAATATAACTGTGCTCTTTTTCTCCTCAGCTGTGGTGTCTATGTTTACTCTCCCTGTTGTATATGACAAGTACCAGGTAAGTCTGTCAGTTTGGCATAGTTCAGGTGAATGGGTGGTTCTGCCTTCTTGACGCCTGATTGACTTGGTCTCCCTTTGCTCTTTGCAGGCACAGATTGATCAGTACTTGGGACTTGTGCGGACCCACATAAACACTGTTGTGGCAAAGTGAGTTTGGCAGCAGACTTGACCAGAAGTCTTGTTGTGAGGTTGCGGTACACTGGGGGTGGCTAAAAGCTGGGTGGTCCTGTGGACAGCGTGCCCGATGAATGATATCCTCCCCAGCTCCCAGCACTTAAGAAACTGTGGGAAGGCAGACCCCTGAAGAAACAGGCCTTCTCAGCTGAGCACAGACGAAGGCAGAGCTGTGACCCTACATTCTTCTCACCTCTCCTGCCATTTGGGGGGGGTTATGGACAGAGCAGCCCAACCAGAGACACATGTCTATACATTTACTTGGCCAAGACAAACAGGAAAGAATATGTTAACTCCCTTCCCCACTGACCAATCCAAGCCTGGGGTTTTGCATTCAGGGTCTCTGTCCTTTAGAGTTAATAATACCATTAACAAAGTGGGAATCAGAATGCTGTCCTGTCACTGAAAGAAAATATGTGGGAGCACCATGATCTTGAGTGTTTCAAACTAGCATGGAACAAACAAAAGACCTGGCTGGAATTTTTGAAGCAGTCTGCTCTAGTTCCTATGTGTTTCCTATATCAAAAGCTTTTCTGGAATCTTTAAGGGTGAGTGAGAATCTAAACACAGTTCTCAAAACTTGAGAATTACTGAAGCAGGGGGGCTGGTCTGGAAGGTGAATCCTGTCCATCTCAGCAGTTTATATCCATAGATTTGCAGAAGTTGGCTAGCTAACAGGTACACAATGGAAGGTTAAAAATAGAATCATAGAATCATAGAATGGTTTGGGCTGGAAGAGACCTTAAAGCTCATCTAGTTCCAACCCTGCTGCCATGGACAGGGACACCTTCCACTGGACCAGATTGCTCAAAGCACCCTCCAACCTGGCCTTAAACACTTAAAAAATTGTGAGGTACAGAGAGCAAGTGACCTATGAAGAGATGGTGAGGAAACTGGGCTTGTTTAGCCTGGCAAGGAGGGAGCTAAGGTATGATTTCATAGTAGCCTATAAGTACTTGATGGGGAGTTACAAAATGATAAAGCCAAATTCTTTTGAGTTTTGGCAGATGTTATAACAAGGAGCAACAACATAAATTCAGCTTAGCAGATTGATGTTGAACATTAGGAGAAACTTTTTCACTAGAGTTTAGGACAGGACCAGAGCAGGCCACATACATAGGGAGGTGCCAGAATCTCCTTCCTTGGAGGTTTTCAAGATGCAGCAAGACAAAGCCGTGGCCAATCTAATTTAGCATTGGCGATAGTCCTGCCTCACGTAGGAAGTTGATTCAAAGACTTCCAGGGATCCTTTCCAGCCAATATTTCTGTTATTCAGCAAAATCCTTAGCCTTGGGCAGGACTAGAAGTTTGTACTGAAAATTCTTTGCTTCATTCCTGACTTCCAGTATAAAATAGACCATGGTAGAATAATGAAGGGAGGAGAATATTACTGAGCATATCCCGTGATTACATGAACCAACCTAAACTGCGCCATTTACAAGTAGGGGCCTGTCAGAGCACATAGACGGGGCATCACCTCTTTTTCTTACTAGATGCTAGTCCAACTGTTGTGACAACACACTGAATGCAAACTAGAGATTACACCTGGATGAAACTCCAAATGGGGATCCACTGGAATGGAATAGCTGCCTCACCATATAATCCTCTTTTTTTTTTTTCCTTCTAGGATTCAAGCTAAAATCCCAGGTGCTAAGAGAAAGGCAGAGTAAAGCAGACACCAAGAATTCATCGACTACAGTAGTGAATAATAGGGGAATCTGGAGTGAAACAGCTCTGTTCTTACACTTTACTGCAAATTTATTGTTCTTTTTTTTTCTCCACACCATGATCTTAGAAACATAAAACTCGGAAGCAGTGCTTTTCCCCAGCTGCTTCTGCACTTAGAATATTTGCAATCACTTGTGTCAAGCACTAAAGTATAGTAAAGAGAAAAGTGTACTAGATGTGGTTTTTTGTGTTGCTTATAAAGTGCATGATGGTGAAAGCCTAAATAATATTGACCTTTTTATTTTATTTTTTTAGTGTTTTTCCTTCTTCTATTGGCATTGCTTCTATAACTTTTAATGTTACATGTGGCTAGGGGCTTTCCTGCTTAGCGCACTGATGCAATAGTTAAAATTGCTTCTACGTCACTGGGTTGCTGGTTGGATTCATCTTTATTAACTATATAGAATTGTAGACTGATGTTTTAGTGTTTTCCAGCACAAATAAAATAAACAGTAATCAGTACTTATGGTAATCAGTTTTGTATAACTCAAAAAAATGAAAACAAAACCCAGTACTTTTGTCGTAAAGGATTGACGGGCTGATTTACATGTATGGTAACTGGAAAGTTCCAGCATGTTAAATTTATTACAATTTGTATTACATACTCTGTAGTTCCTAATGGACTTAATTATGGACTCTGAATATTTGCACTTATGTACTTGATACCGAATGCAGAAATAAATGTTACTAAATGTAAAAAGTTCTCCCTCTTGTTGCCTCTGGGATTATCTTGATATTTGCAAACAGGACACATACCATGAAAAAGAAGCATTTTCTCTCTCTCTTCCCCCTTGTGATCCGCACACACTTTGCCCTTACAAAATGGTGCGGTCCTACAAGATCATCTGTAGCACGTATCTCACCTATCAGTTTCACATCTTGATGAGTATGGCAATAAAAGAAGGATCTTAGCACGTAGTTGGGGTTTTTTTGGTGGTGGTGTTAGCAAATAGCAGGAACACAAATAATTGTCTCTTCCTCCATTTGTGTGTTGTGCAAATCATAAACAACAGACTCTGCGAGGGGTCAGCACAACACAAAGGGCTTTTCATTTTTCTTATTATCATGTTCCTCTCTTATCCAAAGCTGTTTTTTTAAATCTGCTTTAAACTGTGGAACCAATATGGAATCTGGAGGCTGGGAACTGAAATAAACTTTTGCTGTTGTTCAAAGGTGAAGGTTTTTAAAAGTTGGCATTTGGTGTTTCAGAACCATTAGACAAAAGAAACAGCTGTTGAACATTATCTAAAGAGCTTCAAAACAAACAGCTGCTTAAGTGATGAATAATTTGCCCATTTGTTGAACATACCTGTAGATTTCTTTTATTAATTTTTATACAAGTATAAACATCAAAACATTTTCAGCTGTTTTCCTTTTTTTCTCCCACTAAAGTTTTTATGTAGAAATTAATTTTTCTACAAAGAACCAGATCTTTAAACACTCAGACCAGCTTTTTGAATTGAAGTCTTTCCTTAGGTTCATTCATTTAATGCACCTTCCTCTCAGTTACACATTGACATGGTGAGATCTGTTCTAGGTCAGGCTGCAGTTCTGTTTGCATATAAATGTACAAACCAAACAAACATAAGGGATTGGTAGAAGCACTGATATGGCTCTGGGATATTTAATTCTTGTGATGATCTTCAAACACCCTTATTTTCATTTAAGGCTTATATTTAAATATTCTTTTTTTGTTCTTATTTTAAAATAATAGATTATCTTTTAAATTACACCTGCAGCTAGATATGAACATTTTTTCTCAGTGAAAACCTGAATATTTGAAAGTGATATATGTTGCCTTTGATCTAGTGGAATATGTTTGATGTAGCATGTGTATTTTGCAGCCAGGAGTTGCAATTCAAGATCTACCCAAAGCTTTAACTGCCTCTTGAGACTTCCCTACCAGTGCATTCAAATGGCCAGAATATACCCTGTATCTCTGAGAAAGACAGTACAGCCTGTATGAGTGTCCTTGAGAATAAAGATTGACCTTCAGAATTCTTATTACTTACAAGATAAGTATGTGGATCCAACATGTTAATTTTGAAAATAAGCACATTTTATGTCCTATCCCACTGGTCCCATACATGTGTTCTTTCCTAGCATGGCCGATGCAGTTATACCCAAGACCAGCCTTTGCTAGTTCAGCCTTGTGCAATGCCAAATCCTAAGCATGATTTAAAGGCTACATCTGTTGTATATTTGGAAATCAAACAAAACAAAACCTTCTGGCACAGTCCAAATATTCCAAACAGCCTAAACCAACAGAGACCAAGAGCCCCATTCTTGTTTCCTTCAGCATCACATTCTCTCAAAACCCACAGCCCTCCACTCCTGGCCCTCATCACCCTGACCATACTCTGCACATGCACCTCTTGAACACATACCTTTTACTTCTATCTTTTCTCACATCCTACTTTTCCAATCCAGCCCCCAAACTTCTTGCAGTCACCCTAACTTTCCACCCCTGAGCAGCTGGGGTGGGTTAATGTGGTGGGTGGAACCAATCTGGAAGACCATACTAGGATATATCAGAAGCAGAGTAGTTTAGCCAGAGATTGGATTGCTTGTGCTGCACATGGCCACTATCACCTTACTGGGATCACAGCAGTGCCTTCCATGACCTTTGAACATGGAAGCTCCCATAAGCTTTGTTTGCAAACCTCTACTATCTCAATATCCTAATGTCCTGCTCTACAACTTGTAACAGAGAGCCTGTGCATGCAGGGAGTGAAAGCTTGTGATACCCTTAGTGTTCCTTGCTAACTCTCATTCATAGAGCAATACTATGGGAAGTGATGACAGCTCCATATTTTGTTTTTTCAAATAAGTGTGGGGAAAAAAACTGCACTGAGGTCTACTTTTCAAAATATTTTAGTGTGATTCTAGTAGATGACTGAAGATACTTACCACAATACTGTACATTCATGGGCTGAGCTGTGGTCTGAGGTACACAGGCTGTAAAGCCCTTTTGTTTCTGATCTTCATTTCCATTCAACATGAAGAGCAGCTGGAGACAAGCTTGAATAGTAAAAGTGGCAAACTTGTGAGGTGTTTATGCAGGTGAAACCTGGGAAGCAGCTTACACTGTATGGGGTGGGGAGCATTAAACCATTCTTCACTCTTCAAAATGTTCCTTGCTAGAGGAACCTGGACATTATACCACATCACTAGTGCTTCAGAAGTCACCTTGTCCTGGTTCAAAGGTGGCTTGAAGAAAGTATGCAAGTGTATGGGTGTTTTGAAGACTACCCCTAAGTAAGTCAGGTGGTTGGAGTTAGGTGGGTGCTCAAGACTTTGAGCAGTATCTCTCATCCTCTGGGTAGTTTGAGATGCTCATACTCGCTTTCTGGAGTGGAATCGGAGAAGCTTCTGAGGTGGATGTCTCAGCTGGGAGGCTTGTTTAGATGTAAGGACAGATCTGGACCAGGCCTTTCCAGGCTGGGAATGGGCTGGCTAATGTAAAGAAGACAGCTGTGGTTTGATCTGCTCAACATGGTTTTGCCTTTCCAGGAAGATAACAGGTCTACCTGCTATGTTTACCTTTGAAAGCCAGCCTGAATGACTGTGCTAATTTGAACTGAAACCAGTTTAACTCTGGCTTGTGGACATGAAGTAAGGAGTGGCATGCTCTTGGGAGAAGAAAAAATTGTTAGAGCACCTGCAAATGTGTCTCTTTTATACTCTAGGGCTTTAAAATGTCTTCTCCGTGGTTTCACTTCTACCTTCCAGAAACTTTATGAGCTTGCTCCTAAATGGCTGCCTTTTAAGGAGATGTTTGATAGTTACTGGAGAGATCTGTCAGTGCTTTATGTAACTCCAGTGTCTGTCTCTCTACCCTGAAATGAATGCTCATTGGTAGATTGATGTGAAAGGTGAATACTGTAAAGTTTGGTTTAGGCTTTTCAGAATATTTGGGGTTTGTTCCATGTTTCGTGGTGCTTCAGCAGTATTCCACTCTTCCTCTAGCTTATGTATTTGCCTCAGAGCTATTACTAATCTCTTTTGTGCTTCCTCTGCTCTTTAATACTAATCTAGTGAGAGCAGGATCATAAAACACATCAGTGTCAGGAAAGTCCTGGAATTGGGAGGAGATAAGAATGATATATTCTGCAAGCAGCTAATCCAGTTAAAGAGAGTCTGCCTGCTTCCCCATAGCTTTTGCTATCTCCCTGCACACTTTCAGATGGCAGCTGGCTCCCGTCCCTGTCCTGGTGGGTTACAAGTCAGTCAACTGTAAGCTTATCAGCCTTTCCTTCTCCATATGGGCCCAGGAAAATGTGTGGCAAGCCCATGTGTTTGCCCAATGCATCTTCGAAAACACCAAATGTGTTGTATTTCTTCCTGGCTTCTCTTAATATATTCTTTTCTCAGGCACAGAATTAAAAGATGATCCATCAGTGAACTTGTACATGAGCTTCCTGGGATGCCAGGAATCAGCAGAGTGAGGCTGCTGGCACGAAGAAGCCTGGTAAGACTGGCTGGCACTTGCAGCCAATGCAGGACATACGGTGTTTAGATAAGGGTGAGATAGGTCCACTGATAAAAGAGCACCTGAAAATGGAAGGAGGAATGGTCTCTATTAATTTCTTCCAGGCTTTCTTGCTGCTCAGCACCTTTACAGGAGAGAATGGCAAAACCTTACTCTCTGCCTTAGTAAGGGAAAGTTACAAAGTCACTGAGAGTGGGCCATCCTTCTCCACAGATGCGTGTGGAAATGGGAGTTGACTGTAAGTAGGTACATGGGCTTGACTTGCTTCTCCCTCGTACCTGAAGTGCCCATTTCCTTGTCTTTGGTGTTTGCTTGGAAGTGAACCATCTGTTGATGTTCTCCTCTGGTCAACGACTAATAGAACTTCAGGCTAGCAAGTCAGATGCCTACAACTTGCCACTTCTACAACTCTACTTTCTTCTTTGTATGGGTAGCTGTTATTGAGGAAGGATGAGCTCTGTAGAACCAGAAAGGGCACCCAAGCCCCCTGAACATGCTGCAAGCCCTGGTATCTTCACCACCTCTGTGATTTCCATAGAAAGAGTGCTAAACATACAAGTCTGCCAAGTGTCTAATCAGGGGACCATCACCGTGTATGTGCGACATGTGTAAAGTTACACGGGCAGGCAGGCACATTGCTAGTGTTCTCACCTTCCCTTTCATTCCTGCTCAGCCAAAATGCCAGGAGATGCTGAAGAGACCAGGACCAAAAGAAGAAGGTGGGATACAGATGCAGGAGTCTATCTAAGGAACACCAAAGACAAAGTACCCCTGTGCTACATATTTCATTGCTTTTCCCTCCTGACTGCCCCTTAACGTGTATGTAAGATTAATTTCTCATGTTGACTGAATATCAAAGTGATTCAGCCTCAAGGTTGCAATTTATGCTTCCCATGGCCCTTTTTGTTTAAGTTGAAAAATAATTCAGTCCAGTGAGGCTAATTGTCATTCACAGTAAGGTCCCTCTGCATATATTTGCCTTTATGAGGGAGCTTTAAAGAGGATATTAGTTACATTTGTGCTTCTTTTGTACAGGCCTCTAATTTAGCTAAAGTGATGTGAAGTATCCCAGACCAATCCAAAAATATCTGTAATGTTTTATAGATGTGGGAAAAAAAAAAAAAAAAAAGATATGTAACATCCAGGTGGAGTGACTGGAACAGCAGGTGTCTTTACACAAAATATTCTTTATTTGCCAAGTTAGGCATGAGGCCTTAATCTAATTTCTCCTAGTTCCACAGACGCTTGGAGAAGCCACTATCCACACGACTATTAGCCTGACGCTGAGTGAAAAAGTATCACCTTTGGCGTAAGCTAAACATAATTACTGAGCTATTACCAGCAGAAAGTCAGCTTAACTTGTCAGTTCTCAGCAAATTTGCAGCACTTAATTAGGGAGAGATGGAGCTTAACCTTCTTAGAAGAACTCATTTGAGGAAGCTCCTCTTATATTCCTTCTAGTTAGAAATTTTGAAACCTTCCTCACCTCTCTCCCCTCTCAAAAGCTAGACGATTTTAAACTTTTTCAGCTGAAATACAGAGATGTGACAAACTACAGAGAGCAAAACTATCAAAAAGTGTACTCCAAGTTTACATATCAGCTTAAAAAAAACTTAAGCGGCATAAAATTCTGATACTGCTGGTGTCACTTTTGAACACCAGATGTTCAGAAATAAGCTTAAATTTCAATTCTAACATCAGGGTATGACCAAGAATCTCTCTTCATCTCAAGTGTTTTAACTCCCCCACTTTCCCAACAGCAATCACAAGTCTATGACTCACATACTATACCAATACTGCAAATTAAAAGAAAACATTGTTCCTACTGCCATTCAGCCAAAGGTACTCCCACAGCTCTCCAGTCACAAGAGACTTGAGTAAGTCTGCCTTCTCGAGTGAAATGCTGTGGTCTCTGTTATGCAGGATGAACTATGATATCATAAGTTTTACAAAACCATCAGAAGCTGCTAGAGAGTTGTGTACCTGGAGTCTCTGATATGGTGCCATGTTAGAAATTATGAGTGAAGCAGATAAAACTCTGAAGTATAACAGAAGATTTTGAGGACACCTTCAGAAGCAGATGGTAATTGGTAGCATTAAAAGGAGAGGTCAGTACTCAAGTTTCCCAAATATTAGCTGTATTTCAACTTTCCATACATAAAATAAAAATAAATAAAATATGTAGAGGATGCTAATGAACTTTGCTAAAGTTCATTGGTGGTGAAGTCTTGTGAGGAGACACTGGGATGCCATATGAAAGGAACTGGATAATCTTAAAGCTTATGGAGAATAAAAATCAGATGATATTTTGCATCGCAAATGCAGAGTTGTGTCCTGGATTGGTAACAGCAAATTCTCTTGTTGGCTAGAAGGTTGATGTTTATAAACAAGTATTGATGAGAAAAGCCTGGTCAAACACAGTATGATAGTGCTATTAGGGGTATCCAAGGGAATGTAGGTGCCATTACAGGAATGGAGTGCAGAAGAGTTTGGCTCTGTTACTTTAGCAAAATGAAGGCTGGGAAGGGGGAATATAGCTGCTTTTTACATGTACACTAGGGGTAAGCACCAGGAAGGTTAAAGACTTTTTAAGCTGGTCCTTAATTAAGCAGCTTAATGATGACACAGGGAAAAAAAATACATTCATGGTTTTGGTTTGGAAATTAAAATTTATTATTGGTCAGAGAAATTAACACTAGCTTCTAAATAGGAGCTAGAAACAAGCACTGTGAATCTCAGTCATTCAAGGTGCAGGAAATAGATTGCATACAATGCCAACTGCCTTGCTGATAAAATAAGCAGATGGCAGTTCCCCATGTGGCTCCTTTTTTTTCTTTTGTGCTGAAAGTGAATTTACAAGAGATGGTTGAAGGGAGTTATGCACATTTTTTTCCCACAGTGTTTATTGCACTAGTGCATTAACCAGTAGAGAGTCTCTGTGTTTATCTATCAGGAAGAGAATATTACAGATGCTCATCTGATATGGCCAAGTAGATCTACTTGAAGTCAGAGCAACTCTCTCCAGATTCTATGAGCTTGAAATTTGTCCTATTCTCTTTGGGAATCAAAAAATGCCTTTGTCATTTATTATTAACTAGTAATCTTTGTGATCTCAAGAAATGTATTCCAGGCTCAGTAGAGACATCCAGGCACAACTGAGGCCATCATTAGGCTTGTGTCAAAATTTTAAGGTTTATCAATTCTTGCAAATACACATAGGGCTTCATGCCTCCTTTTGCTTCCTGGGAGTTAGGAAAATGCTAAAAGAATGACTGGCCTATGAATCCTGTTTGCTGTGACATAATTTTGTATGCAGAGAAAAGGCTAAGCAGATTAGATTCAGGTTGTGATGGATAGGTTAATAGAAATGAGTGCAAGCAAAACAAAAGGGTTTTTTTCCTGGCATAAGTAAATAGAGGAGGGAAGTCTACTGGAATCATAGTATTTTACTCTAATGAACTTGTCAGGAAGAAAATGATTTATGAGAGTTATAAATTTTCTTTCACACTGAATATGCATTTGCTTTATCCATGTTCAGACTGTGAGTTGTAGTAAAGGAGAAGGAGAGAGCAGCTCCTCCTAGACAAAATTTCCCCTGATTAATCAAATCTAATATCCTAGTAGCTTTTGTAAGCTAGTGCTGCACTGCCCAGCTACTCTCACCATAAGGCTGGGCAGGGATTTGACTTTCCCCAATTGGTGATCAATGCAGTTGCTAAATTTATTTCAGGTACAGTGCAGCAATAAATTCTTATAAGTTTGGAGCTAGAAATCAAAGTATTTATTAGCTTAAATGTCCTGCAGCAGTTGTAAAACCATCTGAGTTTATGACCTATTCTTTGATCCTGTGTGCACTTTAGATGTCTGTACCATATTTACCACCCTCATCTTCGACAGGAGTTTGAAAGCAACATCTGCAGGTAACATCTTATTGGACTTGCATAAGTCAGGACAGGCAATTGAAAAGGCCTGTCCTAGGAGAGGAGATAGGATCTTTTGTGTAAGAACCACTAGAAATTTTCTGTTAAGTGTTAAAGAGCTTGAAGTCCTTTGCAGCTCTGCAGAAGTGCTTTAAGTTCTAGTGAAGCCCTGTCTTGAAATATCTGCTGGAAAAAAAGTTACAACAATGGGACCATAATATTAAAAAACTCAACAACAACAACAACAAAAAACAACAACGAAACAGAAATCCCCACCAAAGCAACAAAAACACAAAACCAAAGAACCCCAGGAAGAATGAGTAAATTTACCTAGAAATACCTAGAAATGCTTAATTTTTTGAAAAGGAAAAAACCTATAGTTTTTTCTCAAGTGTGATTTCCAGTGGAGGGGCTAAACTCACCAAGAGAATTGAGAACGTGCCCCCAGTACTTTGCTGTTATAGAAATCAATTTGTTTACTTGGCACAGATGTGCCTGAATTTCAGTTGCGTACAAAACTGCCTGCACTCTGCAACCACTGACTTCAGTGAGGCCTGACTCCTGTTTAAGACTTAGAAAGATTTTCAAGAAAACAGGGCCCTTCCTTTCTTCCTAGCAAAGAGTTATCTTGTAGTTACTAAATTGGCTGTCATGCCATATAAGTTATGTCTTCTACTAGTCCAGGGATTAGTATGTTCACCCAGATAGTTGTATTCTGTCAATAGTGAAATGAAGACATGGATCAGTCTATTATGAGGGATAACTAGAGATACTCTGCATATTCAAACTGTAGAAGAGCATTACCATGGTCTACAAGGGAGTGGACACTGATTGCCCTCATCTCCTACAAACACCAGGAGGAGGAGAGGACACTCATCTTGCTTTTGATCAGGTCCTGTGCATGTACCCAACATACAGGATTAACAGCAGATCATTTAACACATGGCTGTTCTTGGCACAGTTCAATTTCCAAAGCAATTTCTCAAAGTGCTGGAGGTGAAGGATGGCACCACCTTTGCTGATTGTCCCTTGCTAAGCCATAAATTGACGCTGATTGTGAACAACCAAGGTCTCTGGTAATAGCTTGGCAAGGTGGCAGCAGCCATAAATATGTAGGAAAGAAAAGGGACATCTCCTGACAAGCCTGTTATCTCCAGAGAAAGCTGCAGCACTTTTTATTAGACATTTTTAGACAATTAAGAAGAGGTGATATTATCCGCTGATTATTTGTCTGTATGAGCTTAGTTCACACAGAAATAATCGACAGTGACACTTGATATCCCCTCATACAATCACTATTTTATCTTCAATTTTGAATAAAGAATATTTGTTCTTAAACCCCTGTTTTTACAGTGATAACTGTAAAATAGCTGACTGCATTTAAAAAGATCTATAGAACAGCTTCAAAATGCAACTCAACTGCAGTCTGCAGGCTTGGAAAAGCAAATAAAGAATCTAAGCTTTATTATTAATACTTTAAAATCTTACATGTTTTGAAAGGTTGGTCTTCAAGGACGGAAATTATCAGGTTCAACTGCTAGGAACTAAAAGTACTGTGTGTGCTCTGTTTTGTGAGATGACTATTTCCTATGTTGGCCAAGACTCTTCTAGGTTTATTGTAATATTTTGATCTTAATCTTGAAGCGATTCATTAACCATGATGGAGGAAAGCCTTGAACCAGAAGCACAGGGGTTGCAACAAGGGAGAAAATTCTTGATCAACCAACCACTAGGCAAAACTGACTTCTTCTTTCTCTTTTCAACAGTTTGTCTTTCCTTGAAACAACTGCATTATGTGTGATAATGAGAGACCTTACAGCAATTAAAGGAATAGCAACCTGGCTGTTGTCACCAGGGGTGTGATGTGTGGAAGGTGGTCAGGTTTTCTCCTGTCCAGGGCCTCTCTCAGATGCCTGCAGACATCATGACCTCCTCATCAGCACCACTGAGAGGCTGGCCTGAGTGTGGGTTATTACACCCCCTGTAACCACTTGAGGTCTATCGGGAACAGTCCCAGCCTGATAGGCAGCAGGTCTGTCCCTCTGCCCTGGGAAGAGAGGATGGAGCATGACCCTGGGCCCCAGGGCCTTGGTTGCCTGGCAACAGCGAGGTCCAGCCACCTTGCTGAGGTCCGGCCTGGAAGCCATGCTGAGACCTGCTTCATCCACCACAGCGCTCTCGTCCTCTGCGGTGGCACTGGCCGCCCTCACTCGCCTGCAGAGCTTGGGTGGGTGTGCACAGGGCTTGGGGGCTGCTGAGGTGCCTTCTGACCCAGCACTAGGAGGGAGGCCTGGTCTCCCTTGGGACAACGTCCCTCTAACGCCGGGTTGGTAGAAGCAGGGAAAGACCCAAATCTTGTATTGTACATATATTTTCTACTGTGGGAATGTGTGGGGCCAGGGCTTACTAGGGAAGATGGTTGTTATTTTGCCTTCCCATTGTTTGTCATTTTAAATATCTGCTTAAGAAAACATGGCCAATGTTATCCTCATGGCTGCAGTGCCCGGGGGCTGTTTTTTCCTGTTTACCTTGTTTGCTGGAGGTAATGTAGAAGACACAAAATCTGAAGGGAAGAGTCACTCCAAACGTTTGATGGGGAAGGGCCATGTGTAAGCCATGTGTTTCTAAATGAGATGGCTGTCATGGTTATTAATGCATTTCCTCCTTGTCTCTTTGGTTTTGCTATCACATATGGGGCCATCTGGTTCCTCTGTGGGACTCCCAAGACTTTCTGGCAAGCACATACGTGAAGATGTCTAGGGTTTTTCCTCTTCAAGCCTTTCTACTACATCTTATTTCTGGAAACCTCGCTTAAAAAGGTTTTTGTGGACAGTCTGTACCTGTAACACAAACCTTCTCACTATCACCAGTGATGACACTACAGCACAACCCTGAGAAAAGTCCTGCTTCAACTACAAGTCTGGTGTCACGTTAAGAAAGCAAGTGCACTTTGCATGGTGCTTCAGGAGTTGTGACAGGTGGTGTGAGACAGATGCTTGAGGTCCCCTCAGCCTCTGAGGTGAGCATGTGGCATGGCATCTCAATGCAGAAAGAAATCTAAAATATGCTCAAAGCACAAATTCATCCCCCTCAGGTCCTGAGAGGTTACAAGCCCTTCAGTTGTCTTGAATGTTATTTTTTTTCCTGTGTCTTATCAGACAAGAACCTGCTTATGGAGCTGTTGGGCTTTCTCAGAAGATAAATGTGACCTATAGAATCACATCTATCACAGTGTCTCTTGTAAGAAATATAGCCTGCTTTCAGGGTAGTTGGATGGATTACAGAAGTGCAAAACCAGAACAATTCAGCAATCAGAACTTGTTGTGAAGGAGATCAAGTAACGACTAAAACCAGAATAAATTTGCTTTAGAAGGAAAGATTAATCATCATGCAAGAGAAGGATTGCTTCAAATGTAAGCAAAGAAATTGCACTACAAGTAATGAATTTAGCCAGACAAAAAAGCACCAAATAAACTAAGTACCAAGAGATGCATTTCAAACTGATTTTATATGGCTCTAAAATACTTCTCTTTGAGAGCTAGGGGCAGACATGTGTTACGGCTGAGCAGTCTCTAGGGATGGATTCCCTGCTGGTGGACACTGCCTCTGGTTATCATTTCATATTTTCCAATTTCAGAACATTCAAAGCTTTCTATTGCTGTCAAATCTGTTTAATGGAAAGATATTCTTGTCTAACAAAACTGGCCTATTATAGATAGTGAGGATTGGCCATAGTTTATGGTTATAGATGTATAGCACAAAATATTCACTTCTGGAGGCCTCAGCTATCAGACTAAGGACTGTATGGAACTAGGGCCTGAGCTTTCCTGTTGCCTTTGAGATTGGTTGCAGGGCATTATCTCAACAGCTGTACAAATATAATGTCCCTTAAAGAACTTATAACCTAGAGGTCACAAAAAGGCGTACAGAAATGAGACAAATAGTTTGGGGTGACATAAGCTGTAGTATGAGATCTAAGACAATGTGGAAACACTTCACCAGTAAATGTCTGTGTCTTGGTACTCTGCCCTCCTGGCCACTGTAAGATTGCAGTTTATCCCAAAAGAGCCAGGGGAGTTGAGGAAGGATTTCAGGTGGGACAAAGCAGTGACTATAGGTTTTGAGAATGCGATATGCAAGTAGTGCTCTGCTGTGCTGGGAGAATAAACTGGTGCTGTTCTGAAGCTGGAAGTTTGTGCTAGGAGGCACTGAATGAGAGACTGCAGGAGGGATGAAAAATGGAGAGCTGACAATTGTTTGCATATCACCTTTATTTTTATGCCACTTTGAAAAGGTTTAAAGGTTTGATTAGAAGAGTTTTGGCAGTGAAGAGGGTGAGATAAAAGGCTGGCTGAATTTTGTAGCAGAATGTAGAGAAAAATACCAAGACTTTTCAGAGGCATTTTTTAATTTTTTTAAAATAAAAACTCTGTATTTGGGAAACCTATATTTCAGTACTTCACTAATATTAGTTCACATCTGGCATTTAGTTTTGGTTTAACAACAGGCATAGAAGGGAATTGAAAATGTCTGAATGCTTCATCTCAACTTTTTTCTGAAGGAGATATTTCTTCTAGGAAATACAGGTTTTGAGAGAGCAAGTACAAGAGAGGAGAGAAAATTAAATAGATAAAAAGAAATCAAGAGGGGGTCTGGAAGAGAGAAGACCTCAAGGACTGAAAAAAAGTCTTCACAAGGAGAACTTATATTAGATATTAATACTGATTTTCTTTTATGCCCAAGATGCCTTAAATTTTGTTATTTCTGAAGAAAATAGCTCATAGTTCTGTTGATTCTAAGGTGGTAAAAAGACTGTGGTTTCAGACTATCATTAGAAATAATTGTCTAGAATTATTACTAATTTGTGAAGCTGGGACAAATTCTGTTCTTATGCCACCCACTCTGCTGTTTGCCACATCCATAGGCTTGTTTTCTGCCATCTCTCCTGCAGATAGTTCACAGAAAGTTACATACTGGTAGGTGCTCATCAAAAGGCCTGAAGACGGGCAGGTAGGGCAGAAGTAGAGGCTGTTCCTGGCCTTTTTTCCCACCAACTCCAGATAAAGATCCTAGTGAAATGGGTCAGCTGCTAGTTCGCAAACAAGTTAGCATGTCAAATTTAAACCAGAGCTGGCTGAGTGCCTTGTCTTCACAACAAATTCACTTATGCCTGGATTTACAAATTTTCTTTTCCCCCCTTTCTATGAGAATTTAGTCTCTGTTACAAAATCAGTATATAAAAAATTTCATGCCACTGTAACAGGTGCAATAATCTTTTGGATGAATTCAAATCCTTGCAATTATTCTTCAAGCTCAAGATAAATTAAATCTAACAATACAAAGAGTAGCTTCTGGAATAATGTAAATCTCACTTCAGGCTTTGAAGAATCTGGATTAGTATTTTTGGTTGGAAAGAGACATAATGAAGCCATGGCTGCTTGGAAAAATTCTAAAGATTAGCTACACTGTGCTTAAAGGGAAATTATTTTGATCCACAGGTTTTACTTCAGTTTAATAACCTCTGTAAACTTCTCTGATTTACTCTTTTAAAAGATTAATGCTGCAAATATGAATTTGGAAGGATTTTGTGACTGAAAATTTTACCAGGTCCTGTGGACTTCATATGCCACTTTTGCATCTGCTTTTTCTATGCACCAGGAGGAGGAGGAGTGTGAAAGATGCTGACCTACTTTAGAACAAGGGAAAACAGATTTAGCAAATAATTAGAAAATAACTCCTTCTCTTTCAGAATAATTCTTGCAGAACAATAGAGCAATATTTGAAGATTTAAAACTACATTCTAATTTCATTATATTTTTCATTTAGAAAAACACTTGGAAAATGAAGATATATCATTCAGTGGGGATATTGTGCAGCGTCTTGAAGATACTATTGCTGCTATTAAGAAATTGGTAAGAAAGATCTAGTATTTAAGTTTCCAATACATGGGAAAGGTTTAGTTGATAACCATGAAATTACTCTTTCACACTATTAGAAGTGTTCTCTTGTGTGAGTTATAGTCTACCTTTAAGAGAGAGACAGGCAGTTTGGAGTGAAGTTGGTGGGTGCTTGCATGCACTTTGCTACCTGCAGAAGTTTGGCTATGATAGAGCAAGCCAACCTGACTAGTATAGATACATAGTTGATCCAAGCCTTAGCTCACCTGCTGGTGTTTTGATGCAGGAGGACTAGATGCTATTTACACTAGGGGTTAGTGACATTTTAGGCATGCCCAGACTTCTGTTGAAATAAAAAGAGGAAGGATCTTATGTCTAGCAGATTAAACTGGGACTTAGGGTTGAAGTTTTGTTCCCAGGTCTATTGTGTCTTCATAGTTTGTGTAAGAAGTGTAATCTCTGAACCTACAGTGACTTAGTAGGAACATCACAAAAATCACTTGAAGGCAAAGGTCTACTTATGTAGAGACTTTTACATCATAAGGGCTTTAATGCCATCAGTGCAAGGGAAAAAAATCACACTTCTCTCTCAGGGCTGCTGTAAGTATACACCCACTAACGTTAGTGCATTCAGCAGATGGTACAGACTTCAGCAGGCCAGTGGTTTGCTCTATGACTAGGTGCAAAGGGATTTTTTTTTTTTAAACAGCTTATTTTTCCTTGAAACAATTGCATTATGTGTGCTAATGAGAGACCTTACAGCAATTTTGAGCTGAGGATGGCTGTTCATAGATAGCTAACTTTTGCTGTAAGATTTCTGGAGCCATTAAAGCCAGAATGGCTTCAAAGACTATTTTAAAAATATCTCTATAATGTATTTGTCTAGGTAGGTGTAAATCTTGTAAAACTTTACTTTCTCTCTCAAGAGGCCTCTAAATCATCTATTTCAGGCCATCTCTGCATTAGTCTATCAGATGAGTGTTTTCTGTAATGTTCTGAAATCGAAAAGTTATTTTCTTTTTCATTGTTCCAGCTAATTGAGGATGTAACTCATATGAAGTTAAAACCTTCTATACATTTATTTTACACCTCTAAATATTTTGTCTTCTCAAGGAAATGAGAGTAATTTATATGCATGCATATAGAATTTGCTCCAGAGACAGTAAAATTCAAGAGTATATCTTCTTCCCACAGAGTCTCAGCTGGTGATTGTAACTGCTGGCAAAACCGAAGGAGAAGATAGGAATGGTTTTATGCATAAGTTGTGATGCCAAAGTCAGCATCCATTTAAGAGCTGATTTCTTTTCCCAGACATCTGGGGCTTCAACCCACCTACAATTCTCAGTCTTACAGATCTGGGGATTCAGTTGTTTGAGGGCTTCTCCCACAGTCGGTTCAGTCTGTTTTCTCTTGCTCTGCCTTCATTCTAAAAGTGACCCTTCTCATACTATTAACCATGAAGCAGAAGATGACTTCCTAGCATGTCTCAGGGCCAGTTACAGTCTCCCTTCTTCAGCATAGCTTCAGGACATAGGAAAATGACCCTCTCTGTTGCTTAAATAACACCTTTCATGCACAGTGGCAGAAACTGACAGTTGAGACCTCCCTGCCAGCACAGCTTTTGTAGCAGAGATGTAGGTAAACAGACTCCTCAAGATTGTTACTGGTCAGAAGCCAACAGTTCCTGGAGATACATAGATTTGTTCAGCTACCTGTAGAACAAATTAATTATTATTTCAAAAAGTGAAAGAAAAGAGAAAAGAGAGCAAGTAGGAGGAATGGGAATGATATAGCGAGGCATGGAAAATACCCAGTATCAACTAACTAAAAAAAAAAGAAAGAAAGAAATAATGGTTTGATAAGGAGGAAGTGCTTTTTCATCTGTTGTATTACTTGATTCTCACTAGTGGATTTTTTAATCGGCAGGAAGAAATTCGAAGACATACCCTTGAATGCCTGGAAGAGGAGACTATAAAAAACAGCAATCTTCGCTTCAGGATACAGAATTTTTCAGGAGAGAATATTAAAGAGATGACAGGTATATTAAAGAGATTGATTTAAACAGCTCTGAAAACCTCCCCCCAAGAGAACTGAATTTTCTATGAGTTTAAATAATTTGAAGTATTCTATAAAATAAATCTTACTGCTAAAAGTAAATCACTTTCTATAATAACTTATTAATGGAAGAAGATAGGTGTTTGCTGATATATGACACTGTGAGGGACTATTCTCTCACATAAGCGTATAAATTAGAGATACCTGCACTGAAGACCATGCACAAGCAATACAGGAATGACTGGAGAAGTGCAGCATTCAGTTGGGATCCCAGCTATGCCACAACCTTTCTCTGATCCTTGAGATGGAGCACTTGAGTGCTCTGTGCTGCAAGTTCCCTTGTTCTGAAGCAGGGATAATAATGCTTGTCTGATGTGACATTACTTTTGGGTGGGGTTCATTTTGCCAAATGCTTATCAACTGTCTCTTGTAGACAGTGAAGAGAAAGAGGCATTTCCAGGCGTAGAATCATAGAATAGTTTGGGTTGGAAGGGATCTTCAAAGGTCATCTAGTCCAACCCCCTTTTAATGAGTAGGGGCATCTACTAGATCAGGTTACTCAGAACCACATCCAGCCTGGCCTTGAATGTCTCCAGGGATGGTGCATCCAGCACCTGTCTGGGCAGCCTGCTCCAGCATTTCACCACCTTAATTGTAAAAAATTTCTTCCTCATGTCTGGTTCATCTCACTCTAGAATAAATGTTTTAAAGCAAGTCAGAAGGGTCATGGGCTGGAACTGCCTCTTTCTCTCCACTGAAGGGAGGCTAAAGCCTTAGGTCAAATGAAGGCATCTGGATGAAAATAAAGTTTGAGCTCTATTTCTCTTTTTTTTTCTCAGATATGGCTTTACTTTTAAGATTACCAAGGCATATTTTGCTATCACCCCTCTATTTGCACTGTAGTCGCAAAGCAAAGCAGTCAATTGATCTAGATGAATGTTTGGGTTTCTTCTTTTTGTGAGAAGCAAGGGAGTTGGATTTTTTTATACAGCTAACCATGAGTCTGCATGATTGTTAGTGGAGGCACAGGAGGGGGGATGGCAGGATCACCAGGGAGTGTAGGACTACTCCTTTTAGAGTATGATGGAGTTAGATCAGCTTTAGGTTCATCATGAAACAGCAAACAGAACTTTCCCTTTCTCTTCCCCTCCCCCATCTCCTTTCAGTTTCTTTTCTTTTTTCCCCCAGATACATTCTATACTTGCTGATTACTTTCTTGTAGCCAGCTTCATCCCTCACCTTCTCTTTGCCTGCAGCACGTGGTTGATGTGCAATTGGTCAGTTGTTTATACTAGCTACTCCCATTCTGCACTGCCTAAGTGTGTTTGCATGGGTGGATGCACACTAATGTGACTCTCTGCTCAGCAGCTGAGAAGATGCCGTGGTATAACACCCGTGCACACAAGAGCATTATCTACAGGGCCTCTTCATGCAAGCTCTTCACTTTCACACAGCTGTGGCTCTTCTGGGAGAAATGCTATTCAATTTCAAGCCAGGTGATCCTGATTCTTGTCCCTGGCTGCCAAAGCTGGTTGTGCAGAACATCACGGGGGTGGGGGGAAAGAAGTAATTTTATCAGTTCACTATATGTCTAGGAAATTTCTTAGACATATAGTATGAAAAAGAGCAATTGTTCTGTGCAAACGCAGCAGGCTGCTTCTTGTTGGTGAATGCAGTTGACTCAGGGCAAATGTGGTAAGACGAAACTATCAAAATAAAGTATGCAACTTCAGGGATATTAGTGTCTTAGAATCACAGCTGTCCCTTTCCATGTGACAATACTAATATGGATCAATCACTTAATACACTATCTCATATATATCTTCTCTATGTTTTGTATGTATTTTTTAGCTCTTATTACTGCTGCACGTGAATCTAGTGCTGCTAAGATACATCAGCTGCTGTCTGCATTGGAAAGCATTGCTTATAAAATTGAATTACTGACTGAGAAGCAAGCCCTTTGTGAAAGACAGAATGCTGAACTGCGGTATGTATTCATTTGAACAAGGGAAAAATGAATACTGACAAGATGATTAAGGAGAATTGAAATATTATCAAAGCATGGTAAGTAGTGCTTGGCCCTCACCCCTGCAGCTTGCCACAAATGTTCCTAGGCAACTCTGCTGCAGCAGCAAGCCGAATTTTTAAGATGTCTTTTCATGAACAGCAGAGCCTGCCTGCTGCTGCATGCCCTCTGTAGCCCTGATAAGCTCGCTTGGGGAAAACTGTCTGCAGCTTTGCTTCTCACACTTGCAAGGGAGAGTTTTCTTTCAACAATTAATGTTAAGGAACTACTACAGGCAAAATTCATAGTTTTCAGTTTAAAAAGGGGCAGGAACTCTGAATTAGCAACTGTGCTAGAGATCCACCTTCCTTTTCAGGAGTTACCACAAGAAGATACAGAGAGCTGGGAGATATTTTTCTCCCTGACAGGTTTCATGTTACTGTCACCTTCTGCCATGCTGCAAGAGCTGTTCAAAAATAAATTACAATGCGTTTTCTTAAGGAAAGCCTGCTTTCTTTGTTCTTCCAGAACTTGCAAGCAGCCCTTCCATTTTTACTGAAACCTGTGGGAAATAATCACATCAGGAAAAGTAAAACTTTTTAAAAGTTATAATACAAATAACTGAAAGCCATTTCATTGGAATGGAAGGTCTTAGATGGTCTTCATCACAGGTACCAGTGCATGTCATGCATGTATAGTAGACTGAGCTGATAACATGTGGGTAGGCAAGTATTTGTTTCAATGAGCATCTGAACCAGGTCTTTGATCTGAATGAATGGTAGGAGATGATATACTTTTCATCTATTGGTTGGTTTTTTTTTTTTCCAGTAAGGAACAAGAATATTTGCAGGCACAGCATAAAGAAAGAGTAGACTTGCTGAATGAAAGGATGGCAACAAAAGTTAACACAAATGCTCTCTTAACTGAAACTTGTGAGAAAACAAGAGAGAAAGAAAAAGAAATAATCAGGACAAAGGCAGAGTTAGCAGAACTTAAAGAAAAAATAGCTGAAAAAATTAGTAAACTTGAGAAAGAGAAAGAAGACTATGATAAAGAGGTAAAGGTTTTGAAATGTACTTTTTTAAAAGTTTTACAGATATAGTGCCAAAAAATGAAATTATCTTAGAAATTATTCCAGATGTTGTATTTTTCTTTCTCTTATGGAGCTAACATATATTTCCACAGCATCACAAGCAGAAAATTGACTGACATTGGGTGCACACATGCTTTTCTGATTTCTATATAAATGTGCTTGTGTGTGTGGTATGTATACATGTATGCATACACCCACAAACATGCCACATCAAAATTGCGTGGTATATAAAATTTGTTTTCTAGCAGCACATCTCAGAATGTCATGCATTGGTGCTTCTTACTAACTGTGGGACAAATAATCAGGTGCCAGGAAATCAATCCCTCCAGGCAATCTGCTTAAAATAAAGGTACCTATATTTTCCAGCAAGCTCTGAGATAAGATTTTACTATTTTTTTATATTCTTCTTTACTTCCAGTTGTGTATATTTGATACTTTTCTAAATGATAACATAAAACAGATGATCAGATTAAAAGAAAACTTTCTAGTAGAAAATATGGTATAGTCATGCTCCTACACTGAAATAAAATCACATGAAATTTTGGCAGATCAGGTACTAATCTGCATGTTATGTTAATTGTTTCTTTTTCACATAGAATTTTGTCATTTGGTACATAGCTGTGGCTTTTCAGAAACTTATTTTCTTCTAGTGTAAATTCTGTGCTTATTTAATTTTGAAAGGCTTCAAATGTTTTAATATACACTTTTAAACCATACATAGTATATTGTTCAATTAATTGTATTATTTTCAATGTAGAATAGAGAAATGAAAAAATTCCTTGAATCTCAGGAGGCAAAAAATTCCCAGAAAAAGCAAGAATTTGAGAACTTGAATGTAAAATCTTCAGATCTGCAGCATTTGATAAGTCTGAATTCAACAGTAAGTTATATACAAAATTGTTTTGGTTCACTAGTGCAAAGATCAAAATTGAAATATAAAAATTTATCAAAATTGAAAAATAGAATGTCCATATAGACTGTTTTTACCAGTGTAATAAACCAGCCAGCTACTCTGTGCTGGTCAAGCTATTTATCGGGACATTGTTACAGGGAGTATTAAAAAAGTCGGTGAGAGGGTGTCTTGGATCTCAGTCATTCACATGCTGCTAGTGGAGCTACTTGGAGGATGAGCTGAAAAAGAGAAATTATATCACAGATATTTAGTGGATGCAAACTATGATATAAGGGGAAGACATTGGAAGAAATTTAGAGAAGACTCTGTTCAGATAGTGTGAAAGAGTTTGTACTGGGAAAGTGTTGTGGAAACTAAAATAAGTAAGGAGACTATATTATGTGCAGCTGCCTGGGAATGCATTCAGCAGCATAACTCCACACTGATGGACATGACAATTTTAAACAGGCTCAGGATCTGGAAAGTCAAAGCTAATAGACTAAAAAGACATCCAGGCTTTCTCTGTCTGCCACCTGTTTAATATTGGTTTCCATTTCAACCCTGCCTACTCTAGAACTACTTTTCCTTTTTAGCAGGAATAACTTACCAGAGAAAAGCAGGGGAAGATCATTGTCTTCGTCTTTCCTTTTATGATTTCTCGCAGCATAAATTCAAACTCTGTGCATTCAGTTTAAGATCTGCTGAGTTATCTCAGCACTACTGAAAATAACCATACTGCAAAAGTAATACTTGTGCAATGAGCTGAGCCAAACTGAAATGTAAAACATAATTTTCTGCCCTAATCTTGACAACTTCTGTTACAAGCACTGCTCCCTTGACAATAAAAGTCCTTGCTGTCTGAATATTAGTAAAAACTCAGAATTGTACCAGAGTTAAATTTGCGCTGAGGTTCCCTTAAATGACAAATTTCATTAGTTATTTTTTTTAAATTTCTTTTCCTTACCAACCTGCATTGATTTCTTTTTTTTTTTTTTTTTTTACCTCTTTCAGTGATTAAATGCGATAAATACAGCCTTACCCACTGCTTCCTGAGAATTCTTTTGTTGCAGGCTGTAGTAATTTTTAGTTTGAAATCTCAGTGACTAGAAAATAGCAGAGTCTCATGTGTACGTTAGGAAATTAAAAAAAAAAAAATATTGCTGGTGGCAATGAAGTGATTCATTATCTGCTGTTTTGGAAATTTCACATATTCTGACATAGTCTGTTATATTTTTATAGGCTGCACTTGATGAGGAAATTGCTCTAGAAAAACTGAGAGAAGAAAGTAAGCAACTAGAAAAAAACTTGGAATTTAGAAAAACAGATATGCTGGCAGTCTTAGAACAAAAGTAAGTATTAAACTATTTGATTTGACCCTTTTACTAAACCTGTATCAGTGTTTTCTGAGGCAATCTTTCTATTGGCTTTAGTAAAGACTTGGAGGACAGTTGGAGTTAATCTAAATTAGCTGTTAGGAACAAATATTCACAAATGTGCCCTTTGGACGAGGGTTATACTGTTATTTTAACAATATGTGTGGTTAGGAAAGCTAGTCATTACTCCCTGTATATGCTCTCATCATCCTATCAGCTGGAATACTTACATTTGCTATGACACAGAGATTTTTTTTCTTCTTCCGTATGTTACCTGAGATGCAAAGTATCACAGGTGATATGAATAAGCAATATAATCCAAATATCATTCTATGGACCTCTCTATGTTACATTCAGGGAACTTAATGTGGAAATCCTCAATTTAGCATTATCCAAGCTAGGTCCATAACTGCTTCTCTTCTGACTATGCCATAGGCCTTCTGAAAGGTTGTATGACCAAAGTGATGGGGAAAAAAGCTGAGACTCTTCCTGGTGATTCAAGCTTTTTGTTTGAACCCATTTCCCTTTACAAACTGAGCTAAGAATCCTTACAGAGTAAAAAATATGAGTTCTTGGAAACTTGAGTAAAATTATTGCTCTGAACTCTACTATTTTTCTTCATGGCAGAACTAATTCATTAATGTCTTCATAAAATTAATGTTACCATTAATTAACAATGTAATTACTGTAAAAAACGAGCTGCAGCTAGCATCCGGCTGTGGCCCTTGATCCTGTAGACAGTTATAAATTGCTTATCTTTGCTCTCCTGAAATTTAACTTCAGTAAAAATATTTGTGCTAGGGATGTTGACTATACTCATGTTTCGAGAGTCCAAACAGTTATGATCTGGCGATGAACACAGAGGTGAAGGCTGTGCTGAGTTTCATAGCCCAAGAGTACCAAATACGCTGTCTGTCTCTTCTTTTTTTTGCTGTATTTTTATAGATGCTTAGTGTTATGGATGTCTTTATTTGTTTTAGAGCATTTGTCCTTCATAACTTATTTTACTATTTGATGTAGCAGATGAGTTAGGCTGTTAAGACAAAGAAAGGATCTGGTCAATGTATTTTTTTTACTTCACAGTGTTTGGCACATGCTCTCAAATTTTGTCTATAGAAAATATTGCCTGTCCCCACAACTCATTCTTGGCTTGTATTTTAAGATCTTGTAGTAGAAAACCTACTAGTTCTGTAAGTCCTTACCTTCTTTGTAGGGTTTGATATTTTCTCATCAGATATATCAAAGGGAAGTAATTAATAAAGATACTTGAATGGAATACAACTTAAATATGTGTAGATATAGCTTGCATTCACATGAGAGGCCTGAGAGTAAGAATGCATAATTTTTTAATTATTTTTAAAAATGTATATTTTGTTAATCCTCTCCTAAATATGTCTACATTGGCTTTGTTTAATAGGATTCAGCTTGAATCTGAATTACTGCTTTTACAATCAAAATTTGCCCAAGAAAAGGAGGATTTCAATAAGGAACTTGTAAAAGTAAGATTTTTTTTTTCTTATTCTGGCTCAGAGATTTTACTAGGCCTTGTCTTGCTGAAACACTCAATGAGGACAGACCTGCAGGAAGTGTGACATGAAGTGCTTTAGGTGCTTTGATTTGCCTGTGCGTCCATGTTTAATGGGTGCGAGCAGGGGAAAGGAGCACAAACACTTGCAGGACATGTGAACTCTACCTTCTACTTATGCTTAGGAGGTCGTGCTGGAGGTAGAGGCAAGATCTACTCTTCAGCTGAGGCCATGGACTGGTATTGAAAGACTTAAGGGGCACAGAGAGGTGGGGTGAGCTTGAGGGTATATATAGCCTTGTGTGCTGGGATGCAAGGGTTTATGAGATTAAGGGATGTTGATTTGGAAGGGAGTATATAAGAGAATGGGGCAGACAGATGTATGTAGGAAGATTATGACAAGATATGTTAATAAGGATGAAGTTGGGATGGGAGGCTGAGTGTGCAGTTTTGATAGTCATTCTTGATGACTTGTTTCATGCTTTTTTGCATTATTTTTCGCTTTTATTACATATGGGGAAAATCTCACTAGTGGTGGCTTTCCATCTGCTGAACCTGTGAAAGAATGCCAGCCGCCTGAGATCATTGTTACGTAGATGTTATACACATCTATTGGCATGGTTTCCTAGTTGCATTCCTGACCTCTCCTCTGGAGGTGTACATATCAAACAAAATGTTGGTCCATTAAAACCTCTGCCATATTGACATTAGGCAGCACTAGGTGGGAGCCACATTCTCCCCATCCCATGATAACCCTTCCTGCTCTTCTACTGAATTCCTACCATCAAAAGCCAGGACCACAGACATCATCTTCCTATTTCCTTTTTTTCTTCCATCTTCCTGCCCTTGCATCCTTCAGCAATGACCCATGACTCCTGCTTTCCTCCATCTTGATATTGCGTTCTCACCATCCCAGTTTCCTGCATCATCAAGTCTCCCCCATTTCCACTTTATCACTCTGTAGTCCATACAGTGGAAGTCACTACCTCCAGTTGGAGCAAGGTACCATAGGTCTCGGAGCAGCACACAGCTTACAGGCTGTTTCAGAGTGGCTGGTTTAAATGAGTTGATGGAAATGAGGATCCAAAAACATGATCTTGATGTGATATCCATGTATGTCAATTACATACATGCTGTGAATCTTGATTCATTGTCAAGTTTTTTTAAGATTTTTTTTATTAAAGGCACTATAGAAGTATAGAATATTATTATAAGGTAAAACAGAGACAGAAATAATAATAAGCTAACATCTGTGGTCCTTATTTGTAGACTAAGGAAGATCTATGCAATGCTAAATGCCTGAATGAAAAACTGAAATTAGAAAATGAAGCTCTGCGCCAGAAGTATGAACAAGTACTGGAAGAAGAGCAGCTCTGGACCATAGAAAGAGATGAGGTAGTGGAAAAGTAGGTTTTACCTGTCAGCTGTTGAAGACAGATATTTTAAGTTTGTGATTTCATTACTAAGGCTTTTCCTGCTGACAGAGTATCTAACTTACTTTTTTCTTCTGGTAGATCCAAGGAATTCTCTTTTTTATTGAAGAAAAAGGTTAAATCACTGGAAAATCTTGCGACGAAAAGGAAACGCCTAGAGAAAAAAATTGAAAGTCTTGAAGACAGGCTACTGTATGTAATCTTTAAATACTATGGTAAATGGTCTCAGTACTGTTTGCTCAGCACTTCAGCTGATTAAAGGATACTGAAATCAACATTCAGTAGGGAAGTTAAATGGGTTTATAAACTGTACTAGTAGGCTCTTATGGATTTTCATACGACAAAGAGGTTAGCTGCCAGTTACCCTAATTTTATCTGCAGTTTCTTATCACCAACGAATGAACCTACAGATGATCAAGGGTATTGAAGCAGAGCAATATGTAAAACTGCACAAACAGTTGTGACTGTGAACTCTATACTGTGGTACCAGGTTTGGGACCAAGCAGCTACCTGTTTGTTATGGTGACATCTAAGAAAATCTGCTTTTACTCAGATAAATCTAGTAAGCACAGATTTGCCCTGTGCACAGAAGTGTTCTGAAAAAAGAAATCGTTGTCTTGTGTAGTCTAAGCAGAACAGACTCCTTGTGCCCTATGAATTGGGGTATGACTGGGAGGAGTGTGGCCAAAGCACTACAGCTCTATATTAGCCTGTAGCTGGTGGAAAAGATTTGGGATTTTGTGGCGATAGGTGAGGACAAGCCTGTGTGTTCTGAACCCAGATATCCTGCTTTGGATCCAGTTCCTTTATTTGCTAGAGAATCAGGAGAACAAGGCCTTATGTTGAACACTAATCACGAATTTCTGTCTTGTAAGAAGGTTAATCCTGACAAAAGGGAGAGCCTTTCTTTTTTGCTCTGCTGGAGTGTCATTCTTTGCAAGAGAAAGTTAACAGGTTCATCTGATTAACCTTACATTCCTCAAACCTAGGAGAGCCAAATACATTCACACACTGTGTTTTGAGTGAGACCAATAGTGCTGGTTCTGTGCAACTTTTTCACAGTGTGGCACTGGAGTGACTGTGCTCCTAGGGTCTACCTGCTACTTAAATCCTCCTGAGGAATGATTTGTTATTGTGGAGTTGCCCTACTTATGGATATGATTATAACTAAAAAGAAAGAAAATAATCCCTCACCTCTCTTTTCATACTGAATGAGAAAACATACAACACATTTACTCTGCTTTGTAGGAAAAGCGTTCCCATCTTGATGAGTGTCTGAAAGAGATATTGTTGCCATGTAAATGTGGGATGAAAAGAAAAGACCATGAGGTAGCCACACACTGCTAAGAAGGAGGTAGCCATGCACTGCTAAAGAGGAGGAAAATTTGTAATTTAAGTGCAATGGAGTCGACAGTATAAAACTAAGTTAACAAGATAAGAGTGAAATAACCATTGCACAGGATCTTGATGCTAATTGGGTATCTACACTAATGATATTAAATGAAAGGTGTGTAAGAGCTTTCTCCCAGTGTCAATCAGCTCTTAATTTCACGCTTTTAAACTAGACTACATGGAACTGTGTGAAATGCTTTGCAGCTCTGACCTCTTAGAAAAACTGATTGAAAACTCCCTTCCCTATCACAGTCCCTACCCCTGTACTTTCCTACATCTCTATTTTTTGTTTGTGCATAATTATCTTGTCCTGTGCATTTTTACTGACTTCACAACATCCTTCTATATCAGACTCAAAATAATTCGATTTCAGTGTACATCACACAGACCTCGCGGTCACTTTAACAGGGCCACCAAATTGGAAATCAAAATTAAGGTCTCATGTTAATTTTATTTTTTCTGAAAATGATATGCAGTGTATTCAGAATCTTACCATTCTTTTACAAGATTTGCCATTTATTTCTTTAATGAGCAATTTCAAATTAGTCATATATCAGAGGACACTCTTGAATTGATTAAACCCACTGAACTGAGAAACCCACCAAATTGACAATAGTGAATGTAGTTTCAGAAAATATGGAATAGAAATATAATTCTTCAGGGTTTTCTATGAATTATCTGAGACATATTCTGCAAGTAGTAAATTATTTTGCAGTGCTGGCTTGATATATTCATCATTGCATTTAGAGCAATAAAACCTTTGGAAAAAAGCTCCATACGTTCTCTTTGTAAATCCACATGGGGTTTGGAGTAGGTGCTTCCCACCACACTTCTGTCTTGAAGGAGTATTGCTGGTTTCATACTGCCAACCTTTTTATTGTTGAACTCTCCTAGAATGGGTGGAATACACATAAAGTTCATTCATTTTTGTATTTATCACATATAATATACTAGAAAATACATAATAAGAAATTAAAATAAATTCATTTGTTCATCTGGTCACAATTTCTGCTTCTGAAAATACTCTTTTGTAGTAATTGCTACTAATACATTTGAACAGTTGTTAATTTCTGAAACATCTGATTTTGTCTATTGCATTATTTTATTGCTTCTGGCTTGAAAAATATACATCTGGATTTGCCTTGATTCCTAACAAGAGCCTCTTCATTTTAAACTGATGTTTCCAAAATAATGTGCTAACTCACTATAATATGTGTAGGTTTTTGAGATGGGACCCATAGGTACCATATTGCCTCTCTCCAACTAGTGCAAGTGCTTAGCACGTTGGTCAGTGGGAAGAAAATTTTGGAAAACTGTACTAAAATTTTGACATAAAGTAAGCACTTTCCAAGTCTTTAGCATTATTTCTCAAAGTTTACTTTCCTCCCCTCCCACCTTCCCCCCAGAAATGTCAGAAAGAGCTATGCAGAACAGCTGGCATCTCTAAAGCAAGATTTGAAGGCAGAAAATAAGACGAGGTAGGACAAACTAGAAAGTTTGCACTATATCTTTAAAACAAAGCAGTGAATTAATTAATTACTGCATCTTGGTGCTGCTATTACATCAGAGATATAAAACCAAAGCCTTACTATGTAAATATTCAGTGATATAATGGCAAATAAAAGCATATCTCCTCAAGAATATCCATGGTTTCATTTGAATGTAATTCTTTTATTGCCAAGTGGTAAGAACCACTCAGTTTAACATATAAGTGGCTTTTAATCATTATGACAGCAAATGTTTGACCTAGTTTATTTTATAAGCTATTTGGGATTTTCCCAGGATATGTACACTTACATAAACTGTAAAACTGTGGGGTTTGAGGGCTTGTTTTGTTTGGTTTGGAGTGGGTTTTTTTCCATTAATTTATTCAATATTTATTGTTATTATTACATTCAGTTAATGTTCATTGGTAGCTGATTCCGCACTTTTGAGTCAGTGAGAACTTTGTCATTGAATTCAATGAGAAAAAAATAAGCATCTCGGTTCACTGCAGTATCAAGTGTCCGCAGCTTCAGCTGGAAGTATGGCGGCTTTGTTGCTGAACACCTTTCAAAATCAGGTCATTAGACTGGTGGTATCTGGAGTTCCAGATGTTATATAGACAAACCCTTTGACAGGGTCAGTAAGAATGAGATAACTTTGCATTTTCAGTAATTTAATCTTTCTTTCTTGGACTTTCTTATTTTTCACTAGTTTAGCCGTGTCTTCTTAGGAAATCTTTGGAAAGAATTGTAAGGAGCATGTTACACAAAGGTCACAAAAAGACCTGGGGTTTATTTTATCTATATTCAGAATATCCACTATGAAGCAGTTCATATATACACGTCTATGTGCAGTGAGGCACCTATAGGAAAAGCCTAGAGTCAGATAAATCTAAGTGAATGTTTAATATAAAGCTTTTCTGCTAGTTTTGAATTGCTCTGTAACTGCCAGATTTTAATTGCAGCTCTTGGAGGTCTGCTCATACTGTTTGTCTAAATCAGGTTTTTGTATCTTATTTTTGAGGTGTTATCATTTCACACCAATATGGAGCTTTTTCTTTTCAAAGCACTAAGACCTATGTACGTGATAGGGGCTTTTTTTTTCTTCCATGAATATCTCCACTTTATTATTGGCAAGTTGAAAAAGTGGATTCAGGAAAGAATGCTTAGGCCCCTGCAGTTGATAGGATAGTCTCAAAAATAAAATCATTGTCTGCTCAGCTACTTCAGACTATCTCTGAAGCTCTGATTTCTCATTTGATTATTCTGTCATGTAAGGCGCAAAGAGATATGGAGATTTCTTGGTCATCTAGTCCAGTCTGGTTCTCCCCTAAATACTACATCATACTTTTGACTTCAAAAAACCCAAACGTGTTCAATCCAAAACCCTATTGTTGCTTTCCTCCCCTTACTCTCATTAATATGTCATTCTAAAATCTTATTCTTTTGATGACTAAAAATATTTTTTACTGACTTCCAATCTGCATTTTCACATAGACAAGTGTGCCTTTTTGGTTTTATATGTGTTGCCTTTTATCATTTTCATAATTTACAAACACTGGGGTTTTATGGACACAAAATCTTGTCTTTCACAGCCTTCCAATTTGCTAAGCTAAATTAACCTAATTATTTGGTCCAGAATTTTATTAACTAATTTGAGGCATTTAAGTGAGACTAGTCACCTTAAGAATACTCCTCCATGTTCAATAAAAACAGAGAGGCACTTCAAAAGGTTTTTATGTCTTTTTATGCATCTCCTAGATATTGTCAGGATCCCAGACAACTGATTGTAGTCCTGAAGTTACAGAAAATATGTCAGATTCTTCTAATCTCTTAAATTAGGCTTGTAGTGCTCCTGAGAATGTTTTGTCTCCCTTCTCTGCTTTTCTTCCATTTCAACTTATTTCTGCTTGTGTATCTATCTGTCACCAGAGTAATATTTCAGTGGAAACTACTGTACTCAGCAATGCAGAGAGAACTCTTTTTCTTGGCAGAAGAGAATAGAAGCAGAGAAGTGAATGAAAGAATAGAGGCTGGTAAAAAAAGGCATGTTGAACTACTTGCAGAGGTATGTTAAACAGCAGGTATTATAACCTATTACATCTAGTGTTACATGCATTCATGCTGTATGTAATAACAGTAAACTGTTACCTAAGTAAGTAAACTCCAAGGGCTAATTTTTTGTAAGCTATTAAACATGATATCAGGTCTAAAGATCTTCAGTATCTAAAGATCTAAATATCTCCACTCTTGGAGATATTCAAAAGCCATTTGGACATGGCCCTGCGCAGTCTAAGTGGCCTGCTTGAGCAGGGGGGTTAGACGAGATGACCTCTAGAAGTGCCTTCCAACCTCAACCATTCTGTGATTCTATAATCTGACTTTAACACCTATTAATAACAATTTAAAGGTGATTATTTATCTTAGAAGATGTTATGTTTTAAATGCAGATTGCTCTCATTTTGCACTAATTGCTTATTTCTGAGTGGTCCAGGTAGACAGTATATTTCAGAAATCACTGACCTTCATTTTGCTTTCCATTATGAGATTGAAAACCTTGAGGAAGAGATTCTTCAGTCTGAGAACCAATTCAAAGCCCTGAGTGAAGAAGCAAGTAAGAAGGAAAATGATTACAAGAATTATAACGAAGATTTTGCTAACAAAATAAAATGTCTGGAGGTAAGTTTTGTTGTTCTTTTTATCAACCTTGGGAAGATTTCTGATGGATGAATTGGCAATTTTTGTTGCACCTTGTTGCAGCTATCTATGCTCATCAGAGCTATGCTTAAATGTGCTCCATGTCAGCAACTGTTTCAGGAAAAATCTGTGCTTTTCAGGTTGGTATGGTTTCTTGTTGTGGTTTGTTTTGGGGGTTTTTTGTTGTCTTTGGTTTTGGGTTGGTTTTTTTGTTTTGTTTTGTTGTTTGTTTTTTTTTTTAATAATGCTCACAAGAGCTTAAAACCTTCAGATGGAGACACTGGAATATTTAAACAACCATATATGTATATGCACATATATATTCATGTACCTATGGGCATCCATGTCAAAAGAGTACAGAGAAGGTGTTTCTCAGAAGGGGTGACTCCTGTTTTAGAATAAAAATTTGTTCAGGACCAGATTCAGTCCTGAGACAGATCCTATTTAGCTTTGGAGTGAGCCTCCCAGTGTGTAACCTATTAATGCAGAATGTGTTTCATCACATTCTCAAAACCAGGATGTTTTTGAGTAGACAGGCCAACATTCATGGCAATATGACAGCTTGATTTTAGACCCTGGTCAAGGTCTCCTCTGAATTACTTTTGTAAATCTATCGCAGTGACTGACGGTGTGCAAGGCATAACCCAATTGAATTGCTCAGAGCTGTCAAAGTTTTCTAGCACTTCTCTGGTCTTTGGGATATAGTATATGCTCTATCCCCAGGAAACTGCTGGACTCTTGTTCAACAGTCTGATTTGAGACATGATAAATCAGATGTCAGGAGTGTAAGAAATATCCTCTTTGTATGTCTGACCTTAGAAAGGTAGATTTACAGAAGGCCTTGAGGATCTTTCTCATTTTACTAGTGAGAGGTTATGCTCCCACATTATACAAGATAGTTATGGTCATGTAACTGCTCAGGCTTCCCTATAAAACTGAAGGCTGAGACTGTCGCTACTAAGTAAGCAGTTGTGCTGGGTTCATTCTCATGCTTTTTCTGACAGTTAAGCTATGCAGTATATGCAAAAGAAATGCTAAATATACTTTGATACTTTTCTCTGTCTTTTATTTAATATAGTCCATTCTAAAAGAGGTTTTCCCCCATCTAAAATAGTGCTGATAAAACTGCTATGGGAGGGTTGCCCTTTCCTTTGTGGCCTGGGCAAAGACAGGTTGAAAAAGTGATTGTAACTCTTTGTTTTCATTTAGTGACACGCTCTGAGATTTTCTCCTTTGTTAACTGTTTTTCTACTTTGCTTTCATTTACTACCATTTTGATGAAGCAATTCAAGTTGCTTTTTTTTTTCTTCCCAGTTTTTCTTCTGGAGCTTTCAGTATTTTCATTCACTTGCTCTTCACTATTTTCATCTGCAAAATGATTCTCTCTGAATGCTCTCTCATGAAGGTGGCCTGTGTAAGGGGAATAAATTCCTTTACAAGAGTTATGTCAGTTTAGGTTAATTCTGCTCTGTTTGGAGTACCATGATGATGCATGAGATCAAAGAAGTTCATTGAAATGAGACTCAGATCACCTTTCCTTCTCTGCCTTCTTCACATACCTGTTTCTGCTAAGGAAGTAATTTCTTCTGTTCTTTTCCATATTTTCCAGGGGTTTTTTCTTTCTTTTTAGCCATTCTTCTGCTACAGTCCTTTAAATAATGAGGCTTATAATAAGGCTCATGAGCTGTATTTCTGTACTTGGAGGTTTTCTGATATTTCTAGTCTTTGATCACAGAAGCAGATACCTGACTTCAGAGCCTGAGAAGGACCAAAAATGTACAGTGCTGCATTTGACATTACTGTCCTGTAAAGAAGTGAGTTCGGAGTTGTGGTGTTGCTTCACAACCTGGGCTCCAATTAATTTCTTTGTATGGCTTTAGTTCCTGGGTATCATCTTGCCCCTCTCTTAATATTTTTCTTCAAGTCTCTCAGTCTATGTGGGTTGCTCCTGTTCTCCATTTCCGTGTCTTTGCCTATTGCAGCAGAAGAGTACACATGTATTTTTCCAGTGAAAAGTCCTTTAACTCGTGACTTGTGTTTCATTGGCCCTAACCAAGATGATATTCCACTGTGCTGAAAGATGCATATATATCAAATTAGATTTGATTTGGTTTGGTTTGGTTTGGTTTTTTTGAAACAAAGGTCAGATATTTTTTAAAGGTAAGGAAGGAACCAGAGAAAGCTTAAAATGTACAGTATTTTAGTCATGTTTAGGTGATGATCTGCTTAGTCTTTAAGAGCTAGAAGTTCTTTTTCTCCGTGCTGACATAAAAGTATAAATATTCCCAGGCTGGTAAGTCTGTGCAGGCCTGCTGTAGGGTGATGTAGGTTTCTAACTATTCTATGATTCTATGATTCTATGATATATAACTCAAATTCAGGACCATTGTAGTTAATACAATGTATTAACTACATTTAATACAATATATTAAACAAATATTAGTATGATTGAAAAAATATGCTTATCGGTGGGCATGGAGCAACAACATGAGACAGGTCAACCTACAAAATGACATGCTGATAGGAAAGGACATGTAGAATAATGTGAAAACACTCCATGTTTATGGTAAGACAATGAAATATTTATTTTGCTTCACTGACGGGTCAGCAGAACCAAATGCCTAGCATACGAATGCTACCGTGAGAAAATTAATATCTCAGGCAACAATAGGGAAGGAAGTAATTGGCAAGCATACCTAGAGAACTCTGATACCTTCGGATCATCTGAGTTTAATGAAATTCACCTTCAGGTAGTGAAACGGCTGAAGCAATTTCAGAGCTGTTCATAATTGTATTTAATTGCACATCAAGAATAGGTAAGCAAAGCTTAAATCAACTTCATTTCCCAAAATAGCTGTACTGGCTAAGACACAATGTTGGGCCTGCCCGTATCCTGTCTTCTACAGTGATCAATAGTCTTGCTTGAAGAAGTAATGTGAGAACAGCCAAATATAGAATGACCCTTCTTCTGTATAATCTCTGTGACAAATGAAGTGTCAGGAAGTTCTTTGGATGGAGATGGTATCTGCATTTAATAGCTTTTGATGGAATTTTATACTATGCTGGATCTTCAGTGCAATATTATCCTATCACTGATTGACTCTTTTAGCTCACATATACATTTAGCCTCGATAACAACCTATAGCATATCATTTACTTAATAAGGACAGTAGTTTTCCTTTGTTTGAAACCTACTATCTCAAAAGTTTATTGGCATCTTGCTATTCTTGTGTTATGAGAAACAGTGAATAACTGTTGTCTTCTAATTTTCTCCAGCAAAGGTGTGTGGGTTTTATGTACCTTTATTGTATGTCCCTTCAGTTGCTGCTTTTTCAGGCTAAGAATCCCAGGTACAAAAACAGTTGGAAACATCATCATAGATAATAGTTACCCATGCTTTACTGACAAAATAGAATAACGGTCCCTGTTAGATTGTGAGAGGTCTGCTTTCACTGGAATTTATCTGTTTTTTCCTTAATGACTCAGGTGATAGTGTAGAGCGACTGCTTATCATATCTGTACCTGATAAACACAGTAAGAGTGGGAGCACCCTTTGCAGGGCAGAACTAGACTTCAGAGTTATTTTTGCAAGTTGGAGAAGTAATTTGGGTGAAAAAAGGTTTTAGTAATAATCATCATTATCATCCATATTTTTGTGTTTAGGTGGAAAGAGCTGTCTGTACAAATCTATCACGAGTCAGATATTTAGGCAGTGATAAATAGAACTAAAGCTGAAAAGCTGAGCATGTCAACAAAGATTTGTTGTACTGAAAAAAGCAATTGGCAAACCAGTCTGTGTAAGAAGGCCGATACCCTGGCAAGGTTTATGGTGTATGTCTTCTACTCCAACTGGTTTTGGTGGGACACAGATGGAGTACAGTGTCTGGTATTGATCATCTCATTTAAAGGAGGATATAGATTATGCTGAGATCCAAGAGGAGTTCAGTAAAGATGATCAAAAAACAGTTAAAGAAATGTACAGCTTTTCCATTTAAAATAGATAAATCTAAGAAAAGACGTGGCAGTAAGTGCCAAATAAATAAAACTTCGTAGCAAGATATAAACCTTTCTTCCTGTCCACTTGTTGAGACAAATAACAGGGAACAGAATAGATTTAACTTAAGAAAAAGGCTTTAAGAAAGCACTGACAGCACAAATAATAAACCCATGGAATCAGTTGTCTGGATCATGGTATTTCTACCACTAGGGTTTTTAAGGACAAATTAAATATCTGTGTGTACACTTAGGTGTAATTGATACTGCTCTAGAGCAGAGAGATGGACTAAGATGACCTCTTGGGATCACTTTCAGTATTTTTTTCTCTGTTTTGTTTGTTTTGTTCTCCCTTGCACCCCTGAGATATGTTAAAATATTAATGCATTAAATGTTGCTTAGATAGATTGTTGATTAATATTTAGTTTCATTAAAGAATGACATAAAAAATGCAACTGAAGATCTACTTAAAAAAGAACAAGAATTAAACACAAGCAAGTTAACCTTGGAAGAATCCCAGAAAGAAACAGAAGAGAAGCATACAAAATATGAAGACCTGAACAAATCTTTTTTAGGTAAGTATTAAGTAGCTCCTCTACATTGTGGAGCTTTCTCTTGTTGTTTCCAAAAACAGTGTGCCATAACCCTGTGTCTGCCTATGGCTCAGGTGAACCATGAAACACGTATAAATTCAGTTCTTAGCAACAACTGGAATCTATAGACTTGGCCATAACAGGAAAATAAAGCATTTAAGAAAAAAAATAACAGTGACTTAAACAAGTCACTAATAGAACCTAGTTTTATTTATAACACTTTAGGGTTTAATCATAACACCGTCTAAAACTCACAGAATGGTTTGGGTTGGTTTTGGTTGGAAGGGACCTTAAAGATCATCTAGTTCCAACCCCACTGCCACAGGCAGGGACACCTTCCACTAAACCAGGTTGCTCAAAGCCCCATCCAACCTGGCCTTGGGCACTGCCAGGGACTGGGCAGCCACAGCTTCTCTGGGCAACCTTTCTCTGCTTTGTAGAAAAGAAAGATGAAGAGGTGAGAGCCACAAGAGCCATTCAGCAGTCAATCAAAACTACTGGGAAGCTCAAGAAGGACACGGTAATAACTTACTGTAGTATTTCCGCAGAGTTTCTGCCACCAGATTTATTTCCTCCTGGTAAAGACCAGGCATCCGTGGAGACCGGGACCAGGGAAGACGGGCTGGGACCTTACCTTCCTCTCTGTTGCTGTGCTTCCATCTGGGGGGTGGCTGAGACTTCAGCTCAGCCTATAACCCAGAATTTATATCAAGCTGCCCCTCTACTTGATTTTGCGTTCCTTAGACACATGAGCAAGTCAAAAAGAAGCTGGTGAACTGAGGGCATTTGTAAACCTGATTCTATTCAGGTTCTTGCTGCCGCAAGGGCAGGAATTTCTGCTACTTTAGTTACTCATATTTGAAAAACTTTTCTGTAGCATTGCCTATTTACCTGTACTTCTCATTTCTGACTTGAGGCATTCAATCAGCACCAGTGTGAAGAGAGCAAAATTGGTATAGCTGTAGGGGTAGTTAGAACAGTTCAAAATGCCTGAAGCTGGGCTGTACATTCCAGGCTAACAATCAGATTGCTTTTTCTTTCTGTTTGTTTGCCAGAATAAAAATTTTAGGTGGGAAAGGAACATATTCACACCTTCTGCTGCTACTAGGAAGAATTAAAGTGTCTCTAGTTACTGAGAAGCATAGGACAAGATCAATAAACTACATAAAGGGATCTTATGAGGCTGATCAGATGCAGGATTCATGCCCCAGTGGTCTGTTTAGAAAAGGGAGACCTGTTTCTCCAACCATATTAGAATACAAATAACATAACAAAACAGTTGTGTACACCTGAGCCTCAGGTGACAGAAAAATTATGCTCCTGCCATTGGTTCACCCTGCAGCAGCAAGGTCACTTCATGTCAGAGCTGATTAATTTCTTGTGGACCATGAGCAATTGATTCCCCACTCTGTGTCTCTTCTTCCTCACTGGTAAGAAGCCTGTCTGAGATGGTACTTTGAAATCTTAAAATGAAAGCTGCCACATGACAAAAACTCTTTTCACTTTATTTAATTACAAAAATCCTATATAAAAATCTGTTATCAGTGAAGAGTTTATTATTAACAGCTGGAGCTGAAGAATAAATTGCGAATGAAGCGTGATGCTGCAGTTAGCCGGTTGAAAACTCACACAGAGACTATGAAACTCCTAGAACGAGACATCTATGAGATCAACAGGAAAATTGACATTGTGTACACCGAGAACTGCAGATTCAAATTAGTGAGTATATTCAAGCTTGACAGTGCTCCTTCTCAGTGTATTCATTTTTCATTTCACAGAGAACTGGCCATGGAAGATGATAAAACATAAACATTGCAAGGCAAATCTGGCCTTTTAAATGAATGTGGGGATGTTTAATTTGTAAGGAAGCAAAGAGGAATATCCAAGGGCAAGGCATCTCGCTGAGGCATAATCAATATAGTATACCTGCTGCATTGAGGCAGTGATTGTAGGAAAAGGCCCTCCTGCTTGTGTGAAGAGGCCCGAGATGAGCAAGAAATGTAGAATAGGCCTCTGCAATTTGAAATATATGCTTTTGAAAATATTCTGTATACCTTTCGGGCCCTAGGCTATCACAGTAGTAGCATCTCCTTCCCTGTAAAACACATGAAGCAAAAAATGGTCTTATTGCCTGCTGTTACCAGGCTGCAATCCAGACCCGAACCCACGTTTGTGCATCCATGTGGACTGTATTTCTGAGATGATCTGAACCCTGTGCACTGTTTGCTCCTGCAAGCACAGAGCTCTGCTCCTGCAAGGGCAGCTGCCAGAGTCTGTGCCTGCTAGCACTGCAGGTGCTACATACCAGCTTCTCTGCAGCTCTATCAGATTATACCCTTATAAAAACAAAAGCTTCCCTCCAGGGAGAAAACTCTTGGTTATGCTACAAGCACCCCTCTCCTCATGTTCAATTCACTAAGAGAAGCTGAGGTGCTCTGATTTTCCAACACCTATATTGCACCAGGGAATGCTCTTTACTGTGCCTCACATGGGCCATTTGGTACGTTTCAGCCAAACCTGGGACACGACCGGCTGGGTACTTGTAGAGCTGATCCAACGTGAATGAGTCCATCCTATTCTGGGGGAATGAGTAAGGAAGAGTTTCCCTGTTGGCACACACCCTGTCCTGCTCTGGCTGTTCCCTGCATCCTCATCCATTCTGTTTGGTACCGCAAACGTAGCTGGCTTGTGTTGAATTTGGCAACTGTTAAAGTTTGTTAAAGATGACATGAACGCTGTTGTCGAAAGAAGACGTGTCCAGAGGAATACATTAACCTTTGTATTTCCATAAGCTAATGTTGAGCTTATTCTTCCTGATCTCTCTAGAAACAGTAAAACTGTTTGGAAATGATTGGCAAGTATTCAGTAATAATTATTTTTTTTCCCAGCTCACTGCACAGATGAAAGAAGATATTTTTGCATTGAATTCTGAAGCAGAAAAACACAAGTCAGCAATAGGCAAAATCCTGAAAGACATACCAGTGCTTCAAGGTAACATATTAATAACTATTTTGAACCAAAAGAGTTACATGATTTGAAGAATATCCTTCAGTCATTTTGTCTTATTTTTGGCACAGCAATTTATCACATTTTAACTGCTAATTCTGTTGTAGATCATCTTCAGAAGGGGTGGTCAGAGGAGAGCTTTACTCAAAAGGTGAATTTCAGTTTTCTATTATACTGGTTTGCTTAAATATATTTTGCATGCCGTATTAAAAAAGTGAAATTGCATTTTACAGCTAAGCCATTACAGTCTTTGAAGTCATACAGGGCAAGGTACTAAACCTATGCTTTCCAGCACTGTATGAAAGTCCTGGCTATAAAAATCATTTTTCCTGGTATTGTTCCTTTTGCTGGTCTTATATTCAAGCCTTTCTTAAACCTGTACCTCATAGCACTCTTGCTGCTCTATATTCAGTTCATCGGCCTTGTAATATTTTTCCAGTTGGGGATGGCCAAGGATGGCCTTCATTTTGAGCAGGAATTAAAGCAAACTATCACATAAGAAAGTCTTTCACCAGTTAGAAAGGCAAACTTTGCTTTTTGTATGCAAGGACTGGGTAGCTGATGAAAAACCTCTTGCACAGCTACAGGTTTGGTGGCCAGCCAAGCTGTGGGAAACCAAAACAGGTTTTTTGATGTTTTGTGAGGTTCTGGTGGGGTGGTTTTTGTTTGGTTTGGGAGGGTTGGTTTTTTTTGTGGTTTTTGTTGGGGTTTTTTTGGGGGGTGCGGTCCTTTATGAAAAAAAAAAAATTCTGCTCGGTGTCATTACAGGAATTTCTGGAGGATGAGCAGGAACTACTGAACACAGTGACAGCTCTAACAACAGAAATTCAGCAACGAGATGAAAAGATTGGTGATATTAATAGCAGGCTCCAAAATAAGCTGGAAGGACTGGATTCTCTGCTTGTCCGAAAATCTAAACTGGATGATCACAATAAAACAGAGTAAACTTTTTCTTTTCCTCTCTCTTTTTTTCTTTTTCTTTCTTTTTTAATCCCAGAACATGTTAATTCTCACCACTTTGTAATAGAATCCCTGTAACGCAGCGCATTGTATCCAATCACAGTGCTGCAGATTGAGATCTAGTGGTACATTAGCAGAACTAGACATGCTTTATAACAGCCTGGATATTATCATATTTTATCTCCACTTTGTAACGGGTTGTGATAATAACAGTGAGGGGGCTGTAAAACAGTCTGAGCATCATTGATCTTTCCAGAACTGTGTTTGCCTTTCCACAAAGGATAAATAAAACTAACAGACCCTCAACTTCTCCAGCTTGTGGTTGCATGGTTATCACTGTAGGACTATATGGCTAATTAATGTTTATGTTCTCTAGAATTTTACACAGAATCATAGAATAGTCTGGGTTGGAAGGGATCCACAAAGCTCATCTAGTCCAACCCCCCTGTAATGAGTAGGGACATCTCCATCTAGATCAGGTTGCCCAGAACCACATACAGCCTGGTCTTAGATGTCTCCAGGGATGGTGCATCCACCACCTCTCTGGGCAACCTGTAGCAGGATTTTTCCACCCTCATTGTAAAGAATTTCTTCCTCGCATCCAGTCTGAATCCCCCATCTTTTAGTTTAAAAGATCACCCCTCATCCTATCATAACAGGCCCTGCTAAAAAGCCTCTCCCCATCTTTCTTATAGGCCCCTTTTGAGAACTGAAAGGCTGCAATTAGGTTTCCCCTATGTGGGCACTTTGGACTGCTGCTTCCATTTAAATGAACAGTATTCTATTCTCTGGTCTTGGAGAGGGGTGATATTATACAGAGGCCCTAGGCACATACAAATCACTTGCTTCGGAGCCTGCTTTTAACTCAAATGCGATAGGTATCTCCTTTACCTGTTGATTCACAGAGGTCTTGCCTGTAATGAGCCACAGGTTTGGTCACAATATGACCATTGTCTTGTTATAGGATGTGTTTTTTATACCTATTACAGCTGAAAGACCACGGCATACAGGCTACTTCAAAATCATTGAGTCTGGGTAATGTGACAGGAAATCAGGGAGAGGAATGATGAATTTATAGGGGAAGGGAATGCCCTGGAAGGAATTCAAGCAGAGAGGGGAAGGATCGTGAACATACAGCAACGAAGAATCCTGCTTCAGCTGAAGCCCCAGTATTATTTTCTGTGTGAAAAGGGCAGGGCAAGTTCCTTCACAAGAAGCCTGCACAAAACCATTGCTTGGTTATTCCAAACAGCATGCATTTACCCATCTGCATCTGCCTTTGGCTGCCATTACTGTTTTCTTTTCCTTTTTTTTTAATGTTAGTGAGAGAAGCTGATAAAAGAGTTTATTAATTAGTATTCCACATTGCATGTTTTGCTCAATGCCAAAGTGCTGGAGCCTGGCAGGAAGGTCAGTGTTTAGGTATGCTATGCAAGCTCCATGGGGTGCACTGCCCATAAGCTCTGCTTTTACAAGTCCCTCATTCTGCAGCCTTCAAAATTAACGTGGGATTCTCTAGACCTAGCAAAAGATGTACTCCTTACTACAGCTAATGTTACCTGGGATGAGTTGTTACTTTTCTTTTTAAAAGCAAGATATAGCCCAACATTTAACCCCACGTATTGCACATAAAAGTGTACAGTCCTTAGTGCTGCACCTTGGCAAATGTTTTTTCCTGCATGATGCTGCACTGCCTGTTCACATGCCTACTGTGCCTGTACTGATGGGAGAGCCGTGCAAATGCAGGCACAAAACTGGCTAGGGTCTTTTAAAGGAAAATATGCCTATGAGTCTGTCAGTTATGGAAATAGTATTTTAACACAAGTTTTAAAACCATATTTTTAGAACTGTCTTCTAGATTAGTGTGTCTAATATTTTATGCAAAAAAAAATACATATTGTAAGTAGCAGTATAGACAGCATTTGATTTCGTTAAGGAGATCAATTACTTCCTTAATCCCTACATACAACCTTACTTCTGCATGCAAGACCTAGTTCTTCGAAGCAATGAACCTGTCAATTGTTATTTCATGGGAAAAAAGCCATCAGGAAAGGCGTATCCACTGTAACGGAATCAAGGCCTCCTATGGAGAAAGAAGAGAGCGACATCTCGAGGCAGCCTGGCCAAGATGACACACCTCAATGCCCCTGAGCTGCTGGCAAGGGTGTCATTAGCAGTGTTGATAGGCAATAGAATTAAAAAGGCATTACGGTCATGCTTAAATATAGAAATTAACAGTGTTATTTGCAAATCATCTATACATTCGGAAAAGTTTAAATTGAGAAGATCTTCCTATTGCTCTTTCTTCTGTGTTTAGACCTTCAGTACAGTTTTGCATCTTCCTTCAGACCCTCAATGCACTACGTCACTGGTGACTAATATACAGGCTATATGCTTTGGGTATCTTCCTGCACAATACAGAGAAAAGACTGGAGTCTGCCAGTGGAAACTTGGCTTCAGCAAAGCCAAAAGCTCATTTCTGAACAGCCTCAGAAGCTCTAGCAATTCTTACCAAGGTGTTCACATGAAGATTTTGATGAATGTAGAGCAGATATAATGGTTATCTCCTGAAGGAGATAAGGAATCTGCAATTCTTTTTATTAAATCTGCTGGGTTTGTACTTTAGCCATCCTAACAGTTCCTGTCGCTGTAGCAGTGATACAGCATAAAGAGCTATTCCTTTCTCAGCTGCTGATCTCCACTCCTCTCCAACAACTGCTGCTGCCATAGTGTGGGTACAGCTGCACGACACAGCAAAAGATGTGAGCCGTTGGCACCACCAATAAATGATGAAACAGGCATGAAGCACACTCACAGGAGGAAGCTAGGGGTCTCTGTTGAAAGGGGCAGAAGCGATCCTACCCATACATAGTTAACAAATACATCACAGTTTTCCTGGTAGTTGCCAGCAAATAAAATCTTAAGTCCAATCTTAGAATGAAATTTATAGTCAAGGTAAATGAAAATGGAGTTAGTGGGAAGGATACTACTGTTTAATCATTTCCATGAAGTACACAGACATAAACTATACTTTTATAGGGAATTTAAAAATGCATTTCCTCTCCTTCTACCTTCCATCATAAGGAATCACGCTCAACGTGTTCTATTTTTTAATGGACGGAAAAGTATTTCCACTGGTGGAATAGATGATGAGAAAACAGAGCACTATTGTTTCCTATTGCTCTTCCTTCTGTGTTTAGACCTTCAGTACTGCTTTGCATCTTCTTCTAGACCCTCTATAGCACTACGTTACTAGTGACTTACATACAGGATACGTGCTTTGGTTATCTTCCTGTACAATACAGAGAAAAGCCTCTATTTGTTTCATTGAAAGTCTACTGAAACCCCAACTAACATTTTATTCAAACACAACCTAAAATACTGTATTAAGAAACAAACACATACAAGCAAACCCCTATACTAGAATGTGTCACAAGCTTTTTATACAGATTCACAGTGATAAATAGATACAAGGACATTCCCTTCCATCTATACCAGATACTTAAGAACACAAAGTGCAGCTTTTTTTGTATTCTCCAGTCTCATTCAGGTGTTTCACCTAGAAGTCTTGTTCATAAATAACTTCTTTTAAAACAGAAGTTTCCAAAACGTAACAAGCTTAATTAAGCTTGCTTAATTAATTAAGCATTGCTTAATTCAGATCATCCGGACAGTGTTTTTGGCACAGGCTCCTTTCAATGTCCATTTCCACCTTCCGAGAGTATGCGTGATGGTTCAGTGTACTTTGCTGTCAGCAAGTAGAAGAGGGCAGGTGCAGGTACCAAGGCAAGCAATGGCAGGTCCTGCTCAAGCTTATCCAGTTTGGAAATGGAGATGATTCCATAAGCATGAAGTAACCAGTGGCTGAAGAGAACAACAAGCCTTTTCTTCCTCACAAGAAGATCCTTGAAAGACTTGCAAAATAAACACAGTACCTTGTTAGCATTCATCCCCTTACCTAGTACCTGATGTTTAATAGTGTTATAGGTAGCACACAGAGACTGCATGAAGCCTCTTGGGTTCAAGCCCTTTCAGCACAGAACAATTCCTCAGTGCACAAGAGGGAAGTCTCGCAGGAGCTTCCTCCAGCTGAGAGAAGTCTTAAAAGAGGCTTAAACGCAGAATACACAGCTGAGAAAAGGCAAGAGACAAAGTGGTCTCTCCTCGAATTCAAGTATTTTGTAGTTTAACACAGGAAACATGTTTACCTACCTCCACTTCAGATGCAGACATGTACACAGCCAGTGTAACCAAAGACAACACCAGTATGATGTATGGGAAGGCATAATCTAAAGGCAAACATCAAACACATTAGCAGGAGAAAGAACACTCAATACACATTTCAGCAGAGGTAGTTTTTCCACATAAAACCATGGGTGTGAAATAAACTAAGCTACTGTAGCCCACCTCTTATCATCCCATCAAACACTTACAGTGGTAAGGCTCAGCCTAGCACAACTATTCAACACTTCAGTCTAAGGTTTTCAAACTTCTGTTATTTCAAGGTGGAGTTACTGTACATTTAAACCACTAACTGAAAAAGACAGATAATGAGAAAAGCAATCAGGCTGAGCGGGGATTTTGTGGCATCTGTCCCCTTCATGTGACAAATTTGCAGGAAGCAAACCTAAAAATAGCAGGTATCTCCAAACTTAGACTTTGATCCATCTCTGAAATCAGACAAAATCTACCTTAGCAGAAAGTGGAATGAGCTCCCTCTGACGTAATTTTCTCTCACACACCTTCTATTCCCTTCTTGAGAAAGGCACAGTCTCTAGCAGCACCAGCAGAGACAAAGCAGTCTTAGTCAGGAGCCTGGTTAGGACAGGGCTACTGATGAGCAACTTTTTCAGGCAAAACTCCTCACAATAACCTCAAACAATATCCTTATTTTTGAAGCAAAAAGAGTGTCATGTCACCCCCTCTCATAAGTCACCTATTAGTGTGTGTTTATAGGTATGTTTATTACTGTTATTAAGAGAGAACTCACAAAGCAGGCCTCCTCCAACAGCCTGAAGCACAGTGAGGATAGGGAAGAAGTACAGTGCTGCATAAATGCTTTTAAATCGATCAGACTTTCCTAAACCACAGGCAATTTTCTTAACCAGAAGAGGCCGAAGCAGCATCATTAACACAAGACAGAAAGCGTAATATATAAACACAATGGTGTACCTAGGAGAAAAAAAAAAGATAAATTCCTTAAAATGTGCGGTTCTATCCTGCAGACTCAACTCAGAACCAAGGAATTTCTGGATAGTCAGTGAAGACCAAAGAATTTATAATCAAAGGGTATAAACACAGAATGATGCACTCACTTTTTCTAAGGGAAATGGTCAAGATGCAGCCAAGATAGAGAAAAAAAACAGTCTTACGCTTCATAGCTGAACAGCCTGAACTACACTGCCTTCTTTGATGACTCAGAAAGTCACTAGGTGTTGCTGAGTCTTTCACACATAAACCAGCTCAATGCACGAAACACTTTTGGGGATTGATACTCATTGGTCCCAGTTACAACTGAACACTTTTTGCCTCTTTGAGAAGAGGCACAGATAGAAACGCACTTGCATAAAAGGGACACAAAAGAAAGGAGCACAAAATCCTTTACGCTTACAGTGGATAGACTGCTTCGTGAGTGCAGTGCACCGTGGTGATGTAGTCAGGGCTTGGGTTGTAAAGCATCGTGTACCAGTCCGAAAGCTTCTTCACCTTGCAAGAGCGGATACGCACTGAGCCGACGGGGTCACTGACGAGCAGCGTAACAATTGCTGCAACACTGCATTCGAACAAGGCGGTTACATGCTGCAACAGTGCGCGGGAACTGTGGAAGTAGAGAGAAAGAGATTTACTATCTTGCTAACACAACGGGAAACCTAAATGCTGACTGGAAAGTTCCTATGCAGTACAGAACCTTCTATAGAGTTAATACTCACTGTGATCAAGGTTAGGACAACTCTCCTTGAATAAAAAGTATTTGAAGCTGACAGTGAAAACTCACAATCTCTAATGATTTAGCATGTAAAATGTGACCAAACAACCATTCCAGCCTCTTAAATGAAAGCCTGCTGTAGCAAAAGCATCCTGTCAGGTGAAGAACAGCACCACTCAGCTGCTGTGGTTTCAAAGAAAGCAACACTGGGGATAAGACACCATACATCTCAGAAGGAGTAACATCATCATATATGATATAAGCAAACTTTCAAAGCTGCAAGTCTCTGTTAAAGATGGCATATATTCATATATTAAACTCCCCCAGTTTTTGGCATTTAGTACGCCTCAGAGTTGTTACTTCTTAAAAGTTCCAGTCTAGTACCTAATGGCTGCATGCAGCTGTGGTTTTAAACTCCTTTTTCACAGAACTTCCCTGATGCACCATACTGATGTAAAAGTTACACCAGCTATACTACCAGGACCAAAGCCCAGTATATATATTCCTACAGAGGAAATTCAAACCCATTCTCTCAATGTGTGCAGCACTGCTGATGGGGGCCTCTGCAGGTGGTAGGTCTGGCCTAGGAGAGAGGGGTTCACATATTTGCGCCACTCCTGCTCACTACTGGGAAACCCAGTCCAGGCCAAACTGACAGATGGACTGAGTACCACCACACTGAAGAGATACAGACCACGCCTCGAGGGTGGTGACTGGTAAGAAGGACTCGTGGGACTCTTACACTTGTAAACAAACCCCGGTCCAGATGCTCAAAGCTTATGTGCTACCCTATCAGTTCAACCAACAGCATGAACTGCTGGACAGTTCAATTCACCATCTCCAATCAATCACTTGTGGATACGAGATGTCCATTTTTAAATAACTTATCTGAAGAAGGGGCATACATACCTTTTTTTTCCTGAATACCATTCAATAAAGAACCAGTGTAAAACCAAGGGGAGCATGGCCATGAAGCCAAGGTACAACCAGTCATAGCGGTCTGGAGATCCCATACATTCCCGGCAGATTTTGTTTGCATCGGTTCTTTGACCTCTAGGGCATACCTACAAAAAGCAGAGCCTGTTTACACAGTATCCGAGCATCAATAACGAATCACTGCAGTTCCTGGAAAAACAGCTTGAACTAGTGCTGGGGCAAGATACATACAGACTTCTGAAGAGATAAAATGTTAAATTTAGCAATCTCTCAGGTTACACTGGCCTCACCCTCTGTGGCTCTTCCTTCTCAACATAAACAAAGACGAAGCATGTTTAATATACTTCAACCAAGTCTCCGTTTCCCTCTCCCACTGTCACGCCATCTCCCTTCCACCGCTAAGCTCATGCAGCCACCAGGCCACTCACAACCACTGCCCACCTCTCCTCCCCTTTCATTGCACCCACCCCAGATCTTGCTCTCCCTCAGTACTGCAATAAACCAGCAGGCAGAATGATTTCAGCACAGCTCTCCATTCCATTTCACCCCGTTCTGTTCCAGTTTTCACAGCCCCTCGGCTCAGCACCTCTCTTCAGGGAACGTCTCATTGAGCAGTTCCTGCTTTCGGTAAGGAAGCTCTGCCTGTCCTCTCTAGCCCTCGCTTCCCCCTGGTCCCGAAGGCACCTCGGGGCTGAGCTGTGGGCCGCGATGCTGCTCACAGCGGGATCCACACCAGCCTCCCAGCACCAGTGGCTGGCGCGGTCCGGGCCGAGCAGCCACGGCAGGACCCCACGCGGGAGGCAGCTGGGCAGCCCCTACTCCCCAGCCCTTACCTCGCAAGCTCCGAACTTACCCCGCAGTCCCCGTAAGTCTCCACGGAGCCGTTGACTGACAGGACGATCCTGCCGCAGTACAGCCCGAGGCAGGCGGGCTGGATGTCCACAGCTGCGGGGAGAGCGCAGCCCGCGTTACCACGGCGCCCCTACCCGGCCCGGAGCGCCTCACACCCCGCGGCTCCCCCGTAGCCGAGAGGCACCGAGCGCCACCCGTGGCACGCTCCAGCCGCCGACAACGCCCCCCGCCCCCCCCCCCCCCCCCCCCCCCCCCCCCGCCCCGCCCCGCCCACCCCCCCCGCCCCACCCCCCCACCCCAC
>JANHGB010011371.1:0-46391 GCA_026283785.1 Coracopsis vasa | reverse complement strand
TATCGGGAATTCCTCCCACCCCTTTTTTTTCTTTGAAACAGGCCATTCATCTAAGTAAGACTACTTGAACAGAGGCTGTGGAAACAGTAAAAGTGGTCTCATCCTGTCTCCCAGCTGGGTGAGCTGTTTGGATTCTCTGACTTACTTCTGTCATGCAAAAATTAAGTACATACATGAACTGCAAATCAGTAATGAGAACTGTTTTGGTAGTAACAACAACCATGCACCCAAAAGACCATACTGATATAAAGTAATGCTGACGCAGACGTATTTTTTGTGTAGTTGACTAGCACTATTTCATAATGATAAAGGCTGCAGTCTGCAACAGAACTAATTGAAGACACTGCTGGCAGACAGTATGCTGAAGAAACCGTATTAGTATATGCATCCGTATATATTCCTCTAATTGGAGGAGGGAACTAAAAAACTAGAGCACGTAAAAATATCAACTTTATTAAAAAGGCTTTTAAAATGTTTTCTTCATCATATTAGTCCTAGTTTGTTTTTTTCTACTTGATGTGAGAGGCTATTATTCTGCAACTATTTAAAATTGCCATGAAATAATATTTCTAAGCAATCTACAGTAAATAAGAAAACAGTAAAAAGAATAATAGAAGAACAATTTTTAAAACAGTTGCAAATTATTTCTCTAACATGATTTTTCATGGCTATCAGAAAGTCAGTAAAAGTATCTTTGATTCGTGGTGTTTCCTCTTGAATATATTTCAAACACAATTAAACAAAAGTTGTCACTCAGTAAATCCAATTTTCTACATTTATTATGATTATTTATTTATAAATAAATTATTTATTCTGCTGTCCTGATTTTAGTGAATTACATAGAAATTAATTATTGAAAAATAAGAATTACACATTTTGTACAACATCGTTGACCCAATAAAGTTTTTTGGGTTTTTTTTTTAAACCATACCTGAGAAGATAGCCAGTGTTAGCTCAGGGTAAGTCCTTGCTAATTCTTCTGACAGTTGATAATACGACACAGAATACAGATGTGGTAGAGGAGAAGGCTGACCCAAAACCCCATCCGTCCGCTGAACTTCCAGTTTGTGAGCATAACGGAACATCTTTGGTTCCAAGATCTACAACAGTAATGTTCAGAATTTGAAGCTAAATATAGAGCTACAATGGAAATCTTTATATAAAATCACCTTTCAAATTCATGTATCTACTCTCATTTAATGCTTCCTATCTATGCAGATCTCCATACACTTACAGTATTCAGCAACACTGTGGTAATTTCACATAAGACTAGCTAAGACTCAATCCACTTGATGAGTTTCCAGCAATAAATTTCAGAAATCTGCTTTTATAAAACACCATATTAATTTCTCTATAATAAAATGTGAAATATTATTGAACTCTTGCCCTCCCAAACAGTATCAATTTCTGCTAATCTATGAGACATGGACAGGAGGAATGTAATCTTTGATGTAGCAGAGATGCATCTGGAGGCTAAATGAGTATGATACTTTAAAGTCTGTTTTGGCTGATCTTAAGCAATGGTGTTCACTTGAGAAGAAAGACAGTGCTGAACAGGAGGGTGGTGAGTGCTGAAATATCAACAAGGTGTGACTTTAGTGGACACTTTACTGTTGAATTCAGCTGACAACAAAAACCTGTTTAAAAACCTCCAAAGCTTGTGGTCTGAGCCACAAGCATCATCGATTCATTTACTTACATTTACACTAATGCTGCCTGTAAGATTAAGCTTACCTCTAAATGACCTCCGAAAGAAATACACAAAAGTAAATTAAACGGCCAACAAGATTTTCACTATCATCTCTCCACAGACAAATGAAAAAATGTTTGGTATTAATGCAAAAATCAGAAAACTGACTGCTGCTCCAGTAAACAGAGGCACAGGAAGCAATATGCTTCTCTCTGAGGTGCTTGTGAACAACTGGACCTATGTACCACTTTGTTTCAGAGCCAAATCAGAAGAACCTTGATTTAAGTTTTGCCTCTTGAAAAAGCAGATATTATGGTATTATACAAGTCTCAAGTGCTTTGTTCCTGAAAACAGATACACTTCCACCAAAGTCTACCTGTGCCAGGTAAGGATCTGGCCTAACTAAATATTAAAATACAGAAGGAAAAAACACATTGTATTTCATAACTGAAAGGACAAACAAACAGTAACAGGTTGTTGGGGTTTTTTAAATGCACAAGACAGTTCTTATTTTAAATGAAAAAGGAAAGTAAAACTTAGTTTACAAACCTGTAATAGTTGCATAGCAACTTCATAGATAGCCCTAGTAGAATCAGCTGCTTTAAATAATATCAGATTCAAGAGGGTCACTGTATCACACTGGTAATCCCTAGGGAAAAATTGGAAGTGTGAAATCAATAAAATCACATTTGGCTTTTTAAAATTTTAATTTATTAAAAGTTTCTACAGGGGATATGGTATGGGAAATCATAATTTCTTAAGAAGTTTCTTTAGTAACACCTACACACAAATAGGAGAGAACTTTTCTCTTTAGGGCAGAAAAAAACACAGTTCTACATGAAAACACTATTTGAAAATGAAAGTTTAAAGTTCTGAAAAACGCTATAGTACCTGTTTTGGAACACACTGGCTATGGCTTTAAAACAGCCAGCTGCTACCCGCTTGGAACCTGTGTAACACCGGTCTACGGCCCAGTACATGAGGTTACTCTGGTCGGGGTTGAGTTCCAAGAGCAGCATGACTGCCTCGCAGCCTAGCTGGTGAACCTGCATTCCAGAAGAGAACCAATATATATTTATACATATAGAAAAAGACCAACTTTCAAAAATGGCATAAAATTGACAAATATTTAATTTTAAAAGCCAAAGAACTGCAATATGCAAAATTTGTTCCATCTAAAACCAATGAGACCACAGCTAAAAATAACAACAGGTAATTGTATCAAACTGTTTAATGTTCAACTTGCACACAGAGTCATAAACTAGCAAATAAGTGGCTTCACAAATAAGTGAAGCAAATAACTAGATAGCTCTAGTGACTTTTTATTCCTCATTTCCAAGGCTACCTTGAGCTATTTACTATTTTTACTTGTCTTACTACAAGCTGAACACTGACCTGAAAGCATCAAACACAGAAAAGCACTTAAACATACACAGGAATTCCAATGGGATACAACGGATAGAGCTACGTGAAGACTTGCATGTTCTCTTGAATCAAAGTAGCCCAATGGAGCTGTATTTTATGTAGTCACAGTATGAATGCAATGGAGGCCCTATCTTTTAAATCTAAAGCTTGCCTTTTTTAGATGTAAAGCCTGGTCTTCATAACTCTACAGGAGCCCTGATGGACACTACATTCTTACAAGAGTTCATGTTCAAAATCCTGTCTCCTTTAAGTTTCTAAAAGATCTGCTAATTATTACAACTCAACCTAGCTGATTAGTTTATAAACAATACTCAATTTTTCACTCCTTGCCCTTTCCTTTTCTGTTCTGTTTTGTCCGTTCTTAGACTGATTAGGTACTGCCTTCCTCAACAGGGTGAAACCAGGACAGTACAGAAATATGCACTACTAAACCAGCTTTGAGCTTAAGCTACCCTAAATCTTTTAGGCCAATCTGACCACAAAAGTTGTTGAAGCAGATGTTGAAGGTACTGACAGTTGCAAATCAATGTTGACATTGCTTATGTATTACCTTTTTATCTTGTGAATCCAAGATATTATCCAGCCATTTGTACAAATAGCCATCAGATGACAGCCCAACGTTGTCTGCAACAGGGCCACAACACAGTACAGCAGACATAGCCTTTAAAAAGTAATTGAAAAACTACATTTTAATAACTCAGAGGAAGTGCTTTTACCAAAACCATTAAAATATAAGAAAACTAACTTCTATTCAATCAAGGGAGGAAGACCAAGGGTAATAAAAAACCTGTTTAACATCTTATTTAATAAATTATCAAATTTTTCTCAACTCCCAAATACAAGAAACTGTCAATACTGAAATGCTGACATATATAAGAGTTAATGTGCCAGTCTGATTGTTAATGTATTTTTACATAAAAGCTTTTATTCTTAGGCAACTAAGGACTGAAATCACAGGAAGCGAACATTTAAAAGTAATTTTAAGAAATTCCTACAGTAAGTGTGACAGTTTATAGTATATAAAAAGCCAAACTGTCACAAAGACACATAAGGCAGAAGAAAAAAGGAACTAAGTCATGAATGGCAACAAGGATGTGAAAACCACATCCAGAGTCCAAATGTTAAATTTGCATTAAAAAAGTCAAAGTAACAATCTATTTCCAAAATTCAAAAGTACTAAAATACCTTTAATGCACAGTACTGGTGTCTGTTTATTCTCATGTTTCTATCACTGTATCTGTCCAGGGGAGTAAACATGATACTAAAAGGACCTGCCCAATGACTGAACAACATAAATAGACTGTGGCGTAGACTCTGCTGAGGAAAGACACTTCTTCTCTGGTGTACTGTAAGAAAAGCACACAGTTAGACACATACCTACTGTCATCCTTTAAAATACAGTGTGTAAACCAGAAACAAACCCAAACAATGAATATAAAAAAAAAAAAATAAATGTAAAGACATATTATTACAACTTCGTAATAGCTGATGTAGGTTTACTGTGGCCTGTTTAATGCCACTAGTGTACAAGAATAAATTATTTCTTCGTCTAGAGAATATAAGTGCACTGCCAACCACAAAGACTTTTTCTAAATTAGAAAATCACTTGTACAGTTCCGAACAGTACCAAAACCCTCTCTTAAAAAATCATGCTGCTAAAGTTACATTAAAAACTGATGGCATCATTTTTTATTTTTTTTTTAAATACTCTGAAACGTCAGAAAAAAGTGGATTTTTCCTTAGGGTTGTGTTTTTTTGGGGAGGAGGGTTGGTAATGTAGTACATAATAAATACAGTCACCAGAACTTATTAAAACATTTTTACATACCTGGAACATTTTGAATGATATTTGCCACTAAGGCACTAAAATGGCATCGGATATCTTTCAATGTATCAGAATCCTTTTCATTTTCTGCTTCTAGGAGTTGTCTTGTTAGATCAACATACTCAAGTAAAGTGTTGTTGAGGGAATGTGTTTCACTATCAAGGCCACCACTTGCACTTAAAAATAAAATGAAAAAAAGAACTCAACCGGTATGATAAATACATACAATGATTTCTGAAAACAATCCCTTTTTTCTCTTTTTAAAAAATCCTACAACCTCATTGCTGCAAGCATTTAATTAAAAATAATTTCTTCAATCAGGCTCTACTTCAGATTATATAAAAAGCTCTAGTGAAAGCAAACTAATATTCAAGCCTCACTATCACAAGGCACTCATCCTTCCACAGAATTATTTCTTATACTGGGGACAAGTATCGGTAATAATGAGGTGAAAGGGAGGGATTAGGAAGTCAGCAAAACGTCAAGTTTTATAAAACCATGTCTATTTAGCCATATACTAAAACTCACTGAAGAATTTTGCAGGTTTGTATTACTGGGTCATAATACTACTAGTGACTTAATTCAGAAGCATAAACAACACATCTCATGAGTGTCGCCCCTACCTGTGACTAATGACACCAGCATCTGCCAACAGTTCAAATATTCGTACTAGTTGTACTCGTAAAATATCTCGACGCCTGCGCCGTTTCATGTTCTAGTCAACAGAGGAAACACAAAATGAAATGAAGCAGAGGAAAAACTAAGGATAAAACCAGAGTGGCATATAAAAGCATTACTGTATCTGTACTACAGCTAGCATTAACTGTCAGGGGTGCCAACCTTTCAAGATGAGCTACCAAACTTGCTAATAATTTTAACAGAAGAATGAGCAAAATCTGTCCCGGTTGCCACTCCAAGTTACAATAGGTTTGCTATTACACGTATTATCAAAATAATGTTTTCTATCAGTCTCCTGTAGCAAAGTGCAACATGTAAACCTGTGAAGTACAAATGCCAATCTTTCTACATATTTTGAGGAAGGTGATTCTTCCCCTCACACCACCCTGGTGAGACCCCATCTGGAGTACTGTGCCCAGCTCTGGAGTCCTCAGCACAGGAAAGACATGGACTTATTTAAGCAGGCCCAAAGGAGGGCCACAAAAAATTATCAGAGGCTGAAGCATGTCTCCTATGAAGACAGGCTTAAGAGAGTTGAGGTTGTTCATCCTGGAGAAGAAAAGGCTCCAGGGAGACCTTATCTCCCCAGTCTTTCAGTATTTAAACAGGGCTTATAAGAGATTGGGAAAAATATTTTAGCAGGGCTCGTTGCAATAGGACAAGGGGTAATGTTTTTAACCTAAAAGAGGTGAGATTCAGGCTAGATATAAGGATGAATTTTTTTACAATGAGGGTGGTGAAACACTGGCACAGTTTGTCCCAGGAGGTGGTAGGTGCCCCAAATGCGGAAACATTCAAGGCCAGACTGGCTGGGGCTCTGAGAAACATGATCTAGCTGGAGATGCTCCTGCCCACTGCAGGGGGGGTTGGCCTTTAAAGGTCCCTTCCAACCCAAACTATTTTATGATTTGCATATAAGACTGCCAAAACACATTATAGACCAGTAACATTTTGAAAGAGAAGTATGTTCCTTCCCATCATCTGTATTTAATTACAAATTTGTTACTAATATGAATATTATAGTTACTACAAACAAAAATGAGCAATCACCTCTGAATTTGTGTTTGCGGAGATTATTATTTCTATGAATACCTACTAAGGCTTCTAAACCTTGCTGTAAAACATGCCCTCCATCAGAAAATTTTTACTCAGAGCAGTCAATCAAGTGAGTTTACAGCCTTTTTCATTACAACAAAACCCCAACAAAACCAAAAAACCAAACACCCTCTCCACCCACAAAACCACAAAAAAAGACCCAAAATTTGGTAGACAACAGAATTCAATTTCACATCTTAGCTACTACTAATCGTGGGCATGTTACTGATGATATAATGAAGAAACAACTGTGTAAAGCTACTCTGAGATAAAAAGAAAAAGGTTACAATAAATTTTTTTTTTTTTTTTTTAGAAACAAAACCTCTGATACAGGAATAATACAGAGCTCAAAACAAACACAAAGCTCTGTAAACACCTCACAATCATATAAAGAAGTAACACCTCACCTTTTTATCTGGTATAGTGACAGTTTTTAGGTGCAGAAATTAAAGAATATAACATTTCTCTACTACCATTCATGGGAAGATATTTAAAACTGTGTACTGAATATAGTGGAAAATATCTAATTACCTCTGGCCTTCTTTCAAGTGCTTCCTTAATTATAGGATGTAATTCTTCTATTAGTTCCCTGAATTGAAAGAATAAAAAGAATAAAAACAACTGTTAAATTCACAGCTCAACTGAAAGATGTTTCACAGCAACTAGTATTACAATATAAGTTAAAACACCCTCGGGTTTTCTTTCTTTACCTGTAGCTTTTTAGAAATAAATCAGCATTTAAAGAGATATTTCCTAGAAAGCTATTTTCCCAATTTAAAGACAGATGACTAAACAGATGTCTCTAATTACCACTAAATTTGCATTCACCAAGCATTAAGGCATATTTCTATCACAAATGATTTCATTTATTTTCATATGCAGGGTTTAACAAAGCCTTATGGTGCAAACAGATACCCTTAGGAAAAAAATGTTGGCAGCTTATCATACACTGCTCCGAGTTGTCATGATGCATTTAGTTGTTGATAAAGACTGGGTTTTTTAAGGCAAATAATGCTATGCTGACAGAAATCAGACTAGTCTCTATGAAAACTGGAAAGCAACATGCATTCATGTGGTGGTTACAATCCCTATTTGTTCTGAAGCTCCACAGTCTTTCTTACTACTCAGTTGCCTCTGCCAAACTAAGACTGTCTTACAACTCCAAAAAGGGGACAGGGAAAGGTCATCAGTAGTATGAATCAATGCAGACAAAATACTGAGGTAAAACCATACTATTTTCACTTATATATTTGTTAACAAAGTAACTACCACCTCCACTTTAGATTGGGAAGGTGATTCTACTTCCTGTGCTACTGTAATTCAGGCATATCAAAAGCATACACTGCTCAAGTTTTCATGGTAAATGACTGACTCCTCTGCTACGTCATTCAAAGGTTCACCTTCAGAGACTGGGTCCAAGTGACCAGAAAGCTGCACAAACTTTTGTGCTGTGTTCAATTACCAGAGACTTATGCATGGTTAGGGATTCTTTCATGCTTCCTTCCAAACACAGAAAAGAATATGGAGGAAGCTTTTTTTGTGCTAAAACATAGCACATGGTTAGCTTCCAATGGAGAGCAAGAGACACCTAGTCAAGTTCATGAAAGTGTAATGATCAGAAACAGAAAACAAAGGATTTTTCTGGCAAGTTTAAGAGAACTGCATATACATATAACCTATACAGAAAAAAGTTCCCAAGATAAAAATAACAGGGTGAGAAGAACAGTGCTAAAACAATGTATCAGCACAGAGCTGCAATGGTGAAGGGTGGGATACAATCAGCACCTGGTGTGAGTATGCACACTAGACAGAGGAAAAAAGCTGGTCATCAGTAACATAAAATTCAGAACAAAGAAATCAAAGGACTGATGAGAGTAAGATTTTTTTTGTTGTTGTTGCTTCCTGAATGAATTGTTTCTAATTTAGAAAACAGAGATTTCTGGTGAAATCCTTTCTGAAACATTTTCTAGACTTGTAGAGCACAATTATGATTTAAACTGTTCAGTAGATCTTCGTGGTCGGAAGACTGATAGGACTTCTGGTAGGAGAGTAAAGTCAGATATGATATAAAATTATTAGAAGATTATCAAAAGATTAAACCAGAATACTATAACTGAGGACTTGTCATTATGGTTTCAAATCCATCGTCAGCTCCTCATCTGGCATAATGTGGCACAGAAGTGATCGGAGAGAAGAAGCATCTAATTCAAAACCAAGAATGTTAGTGATCCTTGGTTTCTTCTGCAGAAGCAAAGTTGGTTGCTATAGCATGGTACAACTTCATAACTCTCCATTGTAAGAGGCTGGCTGCTGTCAGAGAATATCTGATGCTGAGGACTGGCCTTCCCAGAAAGTCTTCTTCCCCTCGGATGTTCTCCCTCTTCATCCATCCTCCTTAGAGAGTTGTCAGTTGAGGAAAGCAACATAGAGATGCATTTGAAAACTCATGGCTTCCTGGCATAGAGCTGTCTTTTCACCTCAATGGATTTGTAATAGACATTGACAGCACAGTACATTAGGATCTGAAGAAAAGTAAATCTCAGTTGAGGTAGGAATGCCATGATAGCTAGATAGACCATTTTGACTCCAACAATTATATAAAGACTTGTCACAGTAGAGTAACCAAATGTTTTGGATTATGAGCTGAATCCAAGTATCTTGAACAAGATGTATGAAATTAAATTGATAGAACAAGTGACTTGGCACAGATTTAATTCTGCTACAGTAGAGTGTAGTTACCAGCACTCAAACTAATCCACTAATCCACATGGACTTCTCGTTGGTACAACGCATGAGAAAGGTGTATGAGTTATGAAGTTACAGGAAGTTTATGCAGGAAAAAAAAAGAAAGAAAACGTGGAAAGGGGCGCACCACGGATTTCAGAAGCTCCAGCACTCATCAGAACACAGTTGTAACTGGGTTTTTTTCAGCTTGATCCAAATATCGATTTTTAGAATACAGTTACCATGAAACTCCTACACACACAGAGCTCAAAACCATGTTTGTCGCCAATACCAATACGGAGGGTTCAGTAACTCTTACCAACATGATTATAATTAACATTTCAAATGTTAGTAGTCCATACAGACTGTTCTTTCATATAAGGCCAGCCTTTAATATCAATAAAAGGCAGCTGTTTATTTTATTTCACCTACCTTCTTTTTCTTTATGCAAACATGAGCTCTACATAAAATTATTTCAATCTCTAACAATCTTTATCACACCACTAAATGGTAGAAAAGACAATGGTAATCACTTTTCATAGCTTTTTTTCTTAAAAGAAAAAAAACCAAACCTTTTTATCTTAGCTCTGATCTCCCACTTTGTAATCAATTAGCATAAAAACAGATGAAACACAACAGTTACCTAAAAGCTCCTGGGTTGGTCCTGCCAAGTCCCAGCACAAGGGATTCTGTAATTTCCATGCTCTCAGAGCGCATCATTGGAACTATGTGCTTAAACAGGGAGGAAGGGGATGGAATGCCAATGATCTAAGAAGAAAAACAGAATAAAGCATAATGAAGCAGTTACCAAACAATCAGGTGGTGTGACATTAAAACGTGCTGTAAATTTACAGCCTTCTCACACTGATCAGTGAATTCAAAAATTTCATTTTATATAATTTTATTTTTGACATGGAGAAAGACTTTCTGAAACAGTAAAGCAGTATTAACTATTTCTCCATTCCTTGTATAATTGAATTTCCATTGTCAGATGACAATGAATGGATAAACAGATGCTTTGCATGTTAAGTGTATCTGCCCTCATTAGGAAGGGGGAACAGGCTTCTGGTGTTCAACTCCTTAGACTCCATTGTGGCTCTGAAAAAGAACAAAGCTGAATTTCAGGCTACACTTTCTCAGATTTAGGGAAAGGATCTCAGTAACAAACAAGTTGAGTAGGCTGCTTCTGCAAAAATCTCCTGCACAGTTCATGAGTTATCTTCATCTCCACTGTACCTTCTACAGGAAGCCAAAAAGGAGAAAAACAAAAAGAAGCAAAGAAGCAAAGAAGCAGGGGGGGGAAAGAAAAATAAAAAATCTGCAGGTGATATGAAGCAAGGCAGACAGAAAACTGACTGTGGTTGGGAAAATATAACGATATACATCATGCCTGAATAGGTAGCTGCTTCAGTTTCTCAAATGAAGGGCTATGAGCTCAGAATTGCAGAAGTCTACTGATAGAAAAAAACTAGCCCTTAATAGTAAATGAAACATTTCCTCATTACCACTAGATAAGACTTTGAGACTGGGTGAAGATTTTCATTACATGACTAGATTTTGCCTTAGAAATACATAAGCAGAAAAGCCTCTACAGTACAGATAAAGAGAAGTGAACTAAAACACTATCCTAAACAAATGAAAGACAAATGTATTCTAAAACATGTTTGCAGACAATTTATACCAGTTTCTAAGAATCATGACAGTTATTATAATCCTCAGTATTTCTACTTCTAGTAACATGTAGACTTATTTACGATAAGCATTAGAAGAACCTACTCTTGAATCAATGCAATAACCGCTGTCGGGAGTAGACGCCAGCGTCTCAGGAGGGGAACATCTCACAGAGCCTGCGGAGGTGGAGGAGTTTGAAGAAGACGCTGCACTGCAGCAAAGAATCAGGTAGTTTCTCCAGAGCCCAATGTAGGAGTCACTGCTTGTAGTAGTATTCACTTTCTTTGCATTGATAGGGCTGCTATTAAAAAAAAAAACAACCAATCATAAATAAAAAGCTCAGTATAGTAAATAAAGCTTACCAGTTTCACTTTGGTTTTCTACTGGATTTATTTTTCAATATGTATATGCCACTGCTTCCAAAACTGTTAACATGGTACACTCTGAACAGTTCAGAATAGACCTGTACCTCAATAACATATGCTTTTATAGTCAAATCTGTTGAACTACAATATGGTTGAAGTAATAAAATAATTAATCTTTAAAGCAGGTAAGTTTTCTTTCCCATGATAGAACTACTTTAATTTTTTGTTATATAAAGTTCAATTAAACTCACAGAACATATTAGCAGTCCATACATCACCTCACTGAAACATAATGACATTACAATAGTGATAAATCTTGAAAGAATACTCAATATAATATATCGTATTTACTTCAGAAATTAACTTACTTTATATCCACTTGTGGAGACAGCAGCTGGAGTCTGGTATATGCAAACGTCCAAGCATAGCTTACAGCTGTAGGGCAGTGTTTTGGAAGGTTTTCCTGTTTCATAAAACTTGAGAGGCTTATAATCCATGGATCTTGGCCTTGAGTCACATGTGCAAATATCCATATATGTGATGGACTGATTACATCAAACTGGTGGCTGATGGGGGAGGAATTCCAGTCAGCCAGAGTTTGTAAGTCTATTGAACTGGGACAGTACAGTAAAGTTGTCTGTGTGGATAAAAAAAGATAACATAGCAATATTTAGTATCTATGTATATTAAGTAACTATCTTTTCATTGTTAAATATCTAATAAAGTATCAGTGTCAAAATCACATTTGGAATAAATGAAACACATTACTTAATTTATGTGTTGGGTTTTTTTTAAGTTCCTAATGTGGACATGGTGTTCACAAAACAATATGGTGTTTGAGAAGGAACTGGATATTAGGAAATAGTAAATTCCAAAAAAGGGCCCTTTCACTTAGGATGACTTAATTCTCTTCCAGAAGACTCTGGACTCTAAAAGCCTTACTACTGACCTCCACTTTGTTTCCTAAACCTAAAAGAGCTTTACCTTGATACTTAAGAGTTAGTAATAAATATATAAAAATGAAATTCAGTTGTTATTCATTGAAAGTTACAGCTTTCATCACAGATAAAAGACACGCTTCCTATTCAGACACTGTATTGCTGCAGAAAAAGGCAGTAGTCTTTTCTTTAAAGAATCTGTAATCTATGAGCAAGATGAGAAAAAACAGGGATATAGCTGTCTGTGTGTATATGGTGGTCATAATGACACACTATTGATCAGAAAGCATATTATGGTGGTATCAGCCTCACAACATTCCTTAAGTTTTTTATGGTTTCTTGTTCTATTGTTTTGTGGAGTTTTTCATTTTGTTTTGGTTTGTTTGTTTGTTTGCTTTCCCCTTTGGTTGGGTTGGTTTGTTCATGTGTTTTTTTAAGGTGATAAATTGCCAGTGAAGTTAGTGTGAACATAGGGATGCTGCCATTTAAAATATATACAATTTTTCTTTGCAGACTTACCTCATCTTACAACTAACTTTACATCAAACCTCTCCTACCTGGTCAGCCCCAGTGAGATGTATGAAACTCTCCAGGATAGTAGCACTCAGTCTGTCCATTACATCTATAGCCAACTCATCATCACTCTACAAAAGAAAATATGCAAAGCACAAAAAGCTCAAAGTCAAGATAAAAGCAGTTTCCTTAAGCAGTCACAAAAATGAATAATCAGTTCTTACCTTAGAAATCTCTAAAACCGTGAACAAGGCCCTTATTTCTCTGAGAACACTGACAGCCAATCTCCTGGTGGCAGGCCTTGTGCTGCAAAGGATGACCAAAGCAAACCCTTCCACCACATGGAATACACTGGAATAAAGGGTCCTCTCCAGAGGAAGGGTATGGGCAGCCCCATTGGACACAGCACGCTAAGAAAAAGATGCAGAAGTTAAACAAATTAAGAAAAAAGTAAATACAATCAAGCTATTGCACTATTACTGGAGATGGCAGAATTCATCAAAAGGTATTTAGATCTTGTTTGACTACTAGTCAAATTTTGCATTATGAGAATTCCATAATATGAGCTACTTTGTTTTTTAAGTATCTCTCTGAATTCAGTCCAAACAAATACCACAAGAATGTATGTCTTATTTCACTTTCCCATGAGAATGACACAGCGAGGGCAAAATTAAAAACAAGTAAATAATACTCTTACAAATAGGACTGTATAAAGTTAAATTATCTGAACCCTTTCTATTTGCTAGTAAAAAATCATGCTTTTTTCTAGTTTTATTAACTACTTCCAGTTACACATAATGAGTTTTGATGTAAGCAAAAATGTGGACATGAATTAGTATTTAGGTAATACTTAATTATATTTTTTTTCCAAAAATGCTAACTTAAAATATGTTTAAAAAATTTCAAGCACTGTAATTTTTATCATTTTATAAAACCAAAAAAGCCTACTAATAAAATTTTATGCAGATTCAACCCATGTTTTAACATCAAAGGACCTTATTTAGAAATACCTGAGAATCTTGGGTTTTATTGTGCATTTGGGCTGCTTGTTTCCACTGATTTATGAGCTGCACTAACATTTTTACTGCATTGTCAAGAAGCGTTGGGTGGATGTCAGTCACTTCACGCACAATAAAATATACAAATCCTGAAAGAACATCTTCTCGCCAATCTGGAAAATCAAGCATTAATGCTTGGAGAGTATTGAAAGCCAAGGCACGAAGTTCTTCATCCATATGAATTGTCAGCCTGTTTAGAAAAAATACCGGTATCATCACCCTCGATTGGCATACTCTTAACCAGCCTTTATAAATGACAGCGTTAACTCCTCCTTCTTTACTCTACAATGTAGAATACTTCCACACAGGTTCATTTTCTGCACCAAATACATCTGAAACTGCCTACTAACAGAAGGTGATACTAATCATGCAAGACTTCATAAAACTTAATATAAAAAATAATTTAAGAGATTTGGTCTAGTCTTTCATATAGGCACATCATTGCATGAAGCTGACCAACCACCTTAGAGCTCAGTATTCACACACACTGTGATGTACAGGCTATTTTCGTCAAATTAAAATTGAAAAGAACAGATTAATTTTTAAGATAAAGCACCTTTACTTTGGATATGAGAAAAAACTCGCTAAAAAAACCTTTACATATATACTTAAAAATATGTCTCAACCCACTATGGTAGATGAAACTTATCCAGTACTGTATTATTACTTAGTAGTTTACGTCTTTTATGTGATTTTTTACGACGAAGAAAAAGCTTTAGAAAAATCTTATTCTCTCAAATTATTATTAACTTTCTAATAGATGTAACTTAATACATTATATGCCAATGAATTTATAATTCCAAATCTAAAAGCTACCCTGTATTTCATCACCAAGACCATTTCTGTACTAAATAAATAAAGTTTTAAAGAGGAAGGTTTATCACTCTAGTAATACGGAAAGACTGTCTGCATGTCCCACAACTACATAATCTCACTGAATGCTTAATTTACTCACCCCCAAACACCTGGCTGTCAAGGTGTCTCAACTACCTATCAGTATTGATAAGGCACATTCAGTTTAAACTGAGATAAGAGATGGAAGAATATGGATAACGTTGGATTAAAAAAAAAAAATAAATGGAAAAAGGAAGCAGGATTAGTAGAGAGCAAGAAAAAATGTTTCCCCCAAGCGCCGTGCTTTACATTTTGGTAATGTCAAACAAGAATATCTTTATGATAGTTTACAGTACTAGTAATTGGAAGAAAAGGGGAAAAAAGTATCATTGTAGTAACAAAAGGTAAGGCAAGTGCAAAAAACAAAGAAGAGAAATAAACTGCTACTTTTCAAAAAATTATCTCTAAAAAAGTACAAGATCTTCAGAATAAATTTACCTCCTACTACTCTGGCCAGTAACACTTAACCAATTGCTGAAGGTAGGCAGAAATAAGAACAGATTCCGTATGTACTGGACTCACACTACATGACAAACTCTTATACACATGGCATTTAAAAAGGAACACCCACTAAGAGCAGAATTTTATTTCTCTTACCTTGCAAGCAATTCAATGAGGTCAGTCCTGCTCATGCCATCTGGAATCAGTCTTGGGATAGCAGCAATGCAAGTTCTGAATAAATCTATCTTAGGTTTTCTCTCACCCCTATAAAAACAACAGGAGAGTTCTACTTCAGTACACCACAAACATTTTCAATTTCATGTCAAAACTAAGGAGCTAACAAAAATTTTAATCACTAATTAATGAAATTAACATTCATTTACTAGTCAAGTAGAAAGCCAACAATTGTAATGCATTAGTGATGGCATTTGCAACATTACAGCACAAAACCAGCATAACTTAACTGTGACAGTGAAAACACTGTAATTCAGTACATACGTAATCATGTCTTCAGGTTCTTTATTGGACATCTGCACGCTAGTCATGCACATGGGCCTTCCAACTTCTTTGTCCAAATGCCTAAGAATGCTGTCTAGCGCTTTTCTGACTTGAGGGTAGTATATGGACATTCCTGAAAAGCCAAAGAGAATCGATCACCAATTAAATTTAATTTTCGTATTTTTTTGTAAAATATTTGCCACTTATTCGTTTTAGAACACCTTTTTTGTGCACAAAACATGACACGAAACACACACTTTAAGTGCCAAAAGAAATGCATATTACTGAGTAGTAGCAGGTATTGTATGAAACTAGAAGTTTCAGAAAGAATATTAACAAAAAAGCAATTGTTAGTTGCTTTTCCATTTTCTCAATTCCAAGCAATTTAGTTCTAATTTAAAAATTTACATATTGAAACAGTCCTTGAGAGACAACTACCTCATCCGCTGAAGATCAATAGAATGTAGGTTATCAAAACTTCAGCTGCGGGATATACCGGATGTTCTAGAGTGACATCAAGGCAACAAATATGGCCATGCTATTTACCACACTAACTGCACTCTGGCTTCTTTGTGCTAATTTGGCAGTGCAAAACACTTCAATAAAAGCCATAGATTTTGTCTTGGGCACCAAAAGGTCAATACTGTTTAGCAGCCCTCTCTAAAGTATCAAAGCAATTCTGTTACAACAGACTATCACTGGATTCTCTCTACCAATTAAAATGAATACAGAAATAAAGTTACACAAATGTACTGGTTGAGACTAATTGAATACACATACACACATACTGGAATGAGAACTTACAGAAGAATACAACATACCTATAACTTTTGCTTCCTCATCTGTCAGTGTTTTATTAAGAAAAATTTTCTTCACACGCAGAGTGTTTCCTGAGGGAAGAACAACTCCTGTTGTTGGCATTGGTGGTTCACCATCTTTCTGCTGCAAGCTGTCTGCTATGACAAGGAAGACTCTGAGACCAATATTCATCCTCTTCAATAGCAAAAAAGGGAAAAAAAAAGAAAGACGAAACAGAAGAAATTATAACATTAAAGTAACACAGACAAGGCAAAACACAAACTGCATTTTTCCTCTCTTTTAAACAGAGAAGTACGGTTCCAGTAGGAAAGGCATTAATTAAAATACTACATGTTAGAGTAATGAAATAACAAGAATAAAGTTTAAGCCTTGAGTGCCTCCCCACAACTCTGATTCCATTTAACTGACTTGGCATAGGCTAATATACTGAAAATTTTATAGTGCAAAACACTAAAGGATATGATATGAATCTCGAGAATGACATACTGAAGACAGACACTGCTTAAAGGTCTCATCTGTTAGATTTTGTCTTGAACCGTAGGAGCTAGGTATGACTTCCCTGAAAAAAGGCTTTACAGTTATACTGTAACGAAAATTCACACATACTTACTGAAACTATTGAAATGAGTTTGAACTCCGTAGTACTGCTGCTAGCTTAAACACTGGAAATGAAACAGCAAGTGAGCACGACTACAATTACTTCTTTAGTTTTAGTAGAACACCCTTTCAGATACCCATTAATCTGCTTTCATCCTGGCTCAAAAATAGTTAACCACTTTCCCCCGAAAGTACCCCAATGTCCTGTTCTCACTGTATGCAAGTAATGGAGCTTTTTTTACCTCTGGATTAATAGTGAAGGTTTTAGGAGATTTTCCAACACTAAGAAGATCAAATATTATTTCTTTCATTGCAAAATCCAAACGTTCCTATAAAGGGAAAAATGGATTGATATGATCATCTCTTTTCTGTTAATATGCATAGTTTAATTCCTTGGCTTTGCACAGGTGCTGGGTATCAACTCTTAAAAGTTTAAAAAATAAAAATGTTTTAAAATATTTCTTATTTCCTATTTATTCTTACAACTTCATGTTGGTTTTCTGAAATCTGGTACAATTCAACACAGCTCATCCCCTGATACGATTCGACCATTTCTCCTTAAAAAAAAAAAAATCCTAGACAATTCTGCTCAGGTCACATTTCTACAAATGAGCGGAACTGTGTTAGGTAAGTAAAAATTAGTGACAGAAAGAGAAGCCCTAGGAAACCAATATAAACAGTGCAACATGTCCTGCCTCAACCCTGTCTGATCAGAAGCGAAACGTTTCGGAAGCTGAAGCACAGACAAACTATCTGTAAAACAGGAAAACATGCTCTAATCTATAAGGTTATAGATGAATTAGAGTTTGCCTTGTAAGATCATATCCTGCATTCTGATATTAGGACAACAGAAGCTTCAAAAATAATATAAATCATAATGCAACACTAACTACAAAGTACTGCATGCATTGCACATTTTTTCTGTCTACAGAAGCTAGTCTCCAGGCTAAATATAAGTGGATATTGCTATTCAAATGCTTTGCCCCTTATAAAAATATTATTATAGAATATACTAACTATATTAATGTATTTATATATACACTCCCACACAACAGTGCAATACAAATGTAAATATTAATCATCATAATTTTCATACACAACAGTTATTGAAGTGTAAGTAAAATAATTTTGCCACAGGTAGAAACAGTACAAGTAATTTCATTTGTTATGCGTATTTGCAGAAATCCTACTCAAGACAGAAGACCATTAATTCAATGCAAATATGTAAAAACTAACCTTAAATTTACGTTTCTTCAAATAACATTCAACCTAGTCTTATACCTCTACCTTGACATATTCTTACCTGAGCAATGAACTGAATAATCTTCACAAATATATTCAGAGGTGTGTCGCGTGGGACCACACTACGTGATCCTTTTGGGAAAAGTGCTGATACAATGCTCATGAGACGGCTACAGGAATTTAGACACAAAAAGAAAAAAAACTTTTAAAATAACTTTTTAATAATAGCAGAGATGTTACAGTTCAAATCTGGAGGGGGGGGTCTTACTATTAAATAATACAAAGCATGTAACAGGTATGACCATCTCTAGAAAGTACAGCCCTCAACTGTCACAGGCAACAGTATCCTGGGTTCATATAGAGTGACCAAAATCCTGCTTTAAACTAGTTAATAATAGTCAGGCGGAGGGGAAAAATCTGAATGACTATTCCGAATTCTCACTAAGGCAATTTATAAAGAAAACCTTTTCATTTCCAGCCCATACTTAGTGATGGCCACTTCATACCCTATTTGTTCTGCTACTATTAGTGCCTTTTATCTTTAACAAATGTCCTGCTGCTTATCTCTCTGCCCTCTTCTATCCCTGCAAAGATCAATGGACACTCAATTCTTTCTCCTCATCAAAATAATCAAGCTCCTTTGGTTTTCTCTTTTGAGATGGAGACTTTGTTCCCCTGCTTACCTGACTAACCACTAGACCACTAGCTGACTTCAATATCTCTTCTGATATCACTGGGGGATGGGGAGGGAAACAACCCACCAACCAGTACTTTAAAATCCTTTGTATAATGAACTTACCTTTGAGTTACAGTGTTGCTTTCACATTTTATTCTAATAACATAAACCCACAATAACCTATACAAAGATTCCAGTGCAACTCGGGACATTTTGGGATCTTTATTCTGTGAAATAAATGAAAAAATACAGTTACTGTTGTCTGTGAGACACTCAGAAAATTCAATTTTTACTCTTTTGACTTTTGAGAATAACAATGAAAACTGGTATGTTTAGTACTGACTACAAGTTTCATATGTTTTCATAAAAAAACAACACTGTACTGCCTATTTCCAATACTACTTGAATATTTAACTAGTAATTCCAGAGCATTTTACGTCTTTCACTCGGAGAGCAGAGAAGTAACTAAAAAGCAGATATGCCTCTGTAGAACACCAAGAGTGTACTAATTCCAAGAACTTTTCTCAGAAAGCCATTTGTAACAAATACCTTTTTTATAGCAAACCAACTTAAGATTGTCTAAAACATCAGAGTAGCTCCTTTGATTTAGACACGAAGTCGACATCCATCATTCAGTTCATGACAGCAGGCAGTAGGAGGTACAGAAGAAAAGAAGGCAAAAGAAGGCGGCCACACAAGGATGCCTCTCTGGGTGTGCCCTCCAGGCTTCACCCAATGTGCCATTCATTTTGCATCAATGTTTACTCACTTCCAATTGATTTTTATTGTAACAATTAAGCTAGCTTTCTCTTAAATTACTATAAATTCTTGTGGCATAATTCAGCTTAAATTATGCACTGTATGCAAAAAAAATTGTCTTAAAGCTGCTACTAGGAGTTTAGTTTTGCTCCTCCTAGCTCTTAAACTGTGTAAACCAGTAAGTAATTAACATGTACATAAGTATATATCAACTGGTACATAAGTATGAGCTTATGAACAGAATAAATGATTCCCAGAGGTCATTTTTTTAGGCATTCTCTCAGTTAGGAAAAAAAAAAAAAGGACCTAAAACAGACAAAATACAGCACACACCACCCCACTCCATCTCATCACCCCCTCAAAACAAGAACCCCTAAAACAGACCTTCCCCATTTCCAGTTAAGTCTCTTTGCTTCAAGACCTATCTATATGATGGCTTTAACCTAGCTAATTTCATATTTTCTGGCCTCTACCACAAGCCAATGAGTCAGAATAGCAGACTACTTTGTCCTCCCAGGACAAGTGGAGTGCAGTTTCACAAAGGGTGTGAACTTTGCATCAAAGACCATACTGTTTGAAAAGAGATGGTCTCATCTCTGGTTCCCTCCTCTGCAATCTCTCACTGCTCCCTTCCCTTTGTATTGATTCTAGCAGTAAGATAGTCCAACTCACACCATTAAGTTGATTCACATAATTTCATGGCCATGTCTCTGCAATAGACTATACGAAGGAGAGTAATTTGGATGGCTTTAAGATGGGTGGGTCGGGACTATTTGTTTTGGCAGCAGCCCACTTTAAGAAAGGCTAAAGCCTATCACAGAATCAGAGGCAAAAGTGGTATTTCACAGAAAAAATAACATATATGACTTTATAACCCAGTCTATGTCAGTGACAATGCTGTTCTACCCTCTCCTCACACTCACCTATGTGTTCCTGCCATTGCCTCTGATTTAGCACACATGCAACTAGGCAGTGGATAACTTGATGATGGTGATCTGTACAAAATCTAAACCAGTAAAAGAGTTACCCCTGTCCTTGGTTAGTATTAGAAGAGAGAACTGCCCCACTGTCCAAGTTAATTTACCAGCAGTGCTACTGTGAGGAAGAAGCAAACACTTATAATTGTATGAGAGGGTGAGAACGTGGCAGCTTTGATTTTAATCAACTTAAACATCAAAAAGCCCATGATATTACTATTCATCATATTTAATCTACAGGCCAACAGTTCTTGATGTTCAAAATAGGCTGGTGAATTCATTGGTAGTACACACATTATCAAAGTCTATCTGAAATGCAGTGTCTAGAACCAAGTAATGCTTCTACCTTCTTACTTCAAATATTCCAATGGGAGATTAATTTAGAGGTCCAGAAGAAAAGCAAAATTTACTATTAGCTTTCAATCATCTAATAAAATGCATAGGAAGCAGGTATTTTACAATGTGTTAACAACATCCATCTGTTAGGAGGTTTATCATCAGCACAGCTACTTCTGATTAGTTATGACAAAGTTTGCTTCTTTGTTGAGGCGAGGAGTATAAGGAGGCATTCACCTTTTAAAAATGGTTACAAAATAAATAGAGCAGCGCTTATAATTTCTTAAGCATTGAAAATTTTCATTACCTCTTCCTATATTTAGGAACTAAACAAATATACTAGAAGGAAATGGCTTTTTGGTCTAATTTATGTCATACTGCTTGTATACTTGGTGTTAATGTGTCAGTATTTCCTTTTCCCTTTGATATTACTGCAACTAGAATACAGTATATATTGTCATATAATTCACTAATCTGGCTGAATTTCAGCCTTTTTAGCTGATGCCTGTCAGATTTTAAAGCACTCTATCTGGGTTTTTTTCCAAACATATCAGCAGACTATGGAATAAGCTGTGACAAACCGTATCTCTCTTACAAAGCCAAAAAAGCAACAGCAAATCTCCTTGGTCTTACATGACACATTAAGATGAGTCAATGAAACATATCTCAACAAGGGCAAGAAACAAAATAGCATTTTTTCCATGTTAGTCAAATGTAGTCACTTACTGAAGAAAGTACTTTTTAATACTGATGTTAAACTTTTCTTCTGTTGTGAACTAAAACAATTTCTACTTTTTAAAACCTGCAAAACCAACAGTGTAAAAGTCTTTCAAGTTAGTGCAGTGCAAGTTGTTAATCAGTTTCACAGTTTTTAATTGTGAAAATGTTTTCAACTTTGCTTGCATGCAAGACACATTTTGAAATGAATTACCAGGAAAAAACATACATCTGAATAGGCAGTATACTTCCAGCGGAAACATGCACTGCTGTTTAGGGAAACCAGCTGTGATATTGATACTCAATCTCACAAAGCCACATTTTCACCCCAATTTAGAAAATTGACATTAGATAATTTTCTTTCTCTTTTATTCCCTGGCAAGAAGAAAACATCTCTGAAACATTAGCTATTCTTAGTCCTGTTGCTTATTAACAGTACCAACAGTGATTTTACAAAGAAAGGAAAGCACAAAATACAACAATTATCATAAAAAAAACCCCAAACCAAAACAAAGTATTTACATGAGACAAAGCAACATTTCACTGAGTTACAATAATGCATTAACTCACCTGCAGTGTTTCTATTTGTTTTCTGATACTGTTGTTAGATGGCATCTAAATAAAGCAATGTGAGACAGCAAAACATAACAAACATGAGAATGGAAGGCACATGCATGTTAGATGAAAAAAAGCACAAAACCAACAGATAGCTGTCTAGTAAGGACTCTATTCAGTAGAAATACGGGTTTTGCTGTACTGGCAGAAAATGTTCCGCCAGCCTTCAAGGTTTTGTGGTAACATCCACTAAGGTTAAACTGCGAACAAAAATTGTTCTTTTCCAATTAACAGTGGAACAAAATTACTGACACTTCCCTTCCCTCTCCCACTTCAGCAGTTTTCTTAAATGTTCCTTCCTCTCCCCAGAAGACGTGGTAAGGATACCACAACTCAGCTTCATCCAAGAATCTATCAGCTTTTCTGATAAATCTGCTAAATTAGTCTACCTAAATACTAGTCCAAAAAGCAAGCAAAATGCTTCACAATACTGACCCAGTGTTATTGTCTGCTGAATAAATACAAAATTTTGCCTACACTACAGTGTGTAAAGAAATGCCCTGCTGGGCTCAATGCTGAAACAGCATCCCAACTGCTTTGTGGGACAAGGCCAGGCATACATCTACCAAGAGACACCCTGGTATGCTCTAGGTCTAAACTGACTCTTGCAACTCACTTATCTGCTTTTTGCCTCAGCCCAGACCCCTACGTTTCCTCCTTTCAACAAGGACAGGATGTTTTCCCCACAAAATAAGCCTGCTTTGAGGATAACTAAAGGTAGTGTGCACCAAAAGCCAGTACAAAGTGTTCATAAGGGCAATAAATATCGCCAGTACTGGATTAGGATTCAAAGCACCCTCAGGTGTATTATGAAGTATAATATAGCACCGTACTAATGCAGGGTAAGGCAGGTTATGAATATACTTTGCACCAGTTACTATGGAGCAACTACAAAGATGTGAGCTTTCACACCATGGCAAACAGGAAATTGCTTATTCCTGTCACCAAAGTGTGATCACATGGTGTTCATTATTAGGTAAGAGTCTGCACTGGGCAGTCACCAGAGAATGAATTCAGCACCATGAATTCATGCCCTACATTAACTCTTGGTGACTTGCTAACAGGCCTGTACCCTTCTTAGAATATCCATGCAACAGAGTCTAAGTGTTGTCATTATTCCTTTTGTTAATTAGTTAATTTTAACTTACACAGTAGGGGTGGATGAACCTTTTCAGTACTCTTAAGTATCTCTCAATAACTCTTAAAACTATTTATTAAATGAAAAAAGACACTAGAGACAATGGATTTGGAATCCAACTGCATTTTACATATTTCGGTAACTCCAAAATAAATTTAGTCATTAGGACAATCAGGAAATAAAACAGGGAAGAGGAAATCTAACAGACTAAACTGCCATGAAATTCAGATTTGTAAATTAATGAGATTACTTATTACAGACTGCATGCATTTAATTAGCTTCAGAAACAAAGGAACACATTAATTCATAAGATACATGAGGACAGTGGGGGGTGTATTTCTCAAGATTGAACTCAACAAAGTTTCTGAACAAACACCTGAATAGTACCAATAGAACCAGTAGTATTTGGTGGGCCAAATTAAACCAAGCCATAAAATATCCTAAATAACTCAGCATCATAACACCGCAAAATCTGAATTGCAGAAATTCATATGTAGAATTTCTGCTGAATAGAGCCTTACAGTAAAAATGTTAAGCTGTTAGTGGTTAACAAAACTAAGTAAAATATAAAATGCATGCTCAGCAACTACCAGTTAAACTCAATGGCATTTATAGTTTCAATATATCCATTATCAGCAATGGACATTATGCCAGAAAACCACAACTCCTAGCCTGGAAGAGGTTTTTTTTAAAGATTAAAAACAAAAGCAAAAAGCAGCCTCCATAAGCAAAATAAACAACAAAACATAAATCAAGGCGAATATTGCAAAAGAACTGCAATGTTAGATGAAAAATATACAAAAACCCAACAAGCAACAGAAAAGTGTGAAAGATGTCATGAAAACAAAATGACCCAATCCAAGCAGCTAAACCTGTTTCCTTTTGACTTCATGCTGGTTTATGTATTTTACTAATAAGCTTCGGAATTGTTACTCATACCTAACCAGAATGAATACTGTCAAGTGGATCAAAGAACTTAGTGAGATTATCAAAATCAATATATTAGGCAAATCATGAATTGTGTTAATCAAAATTAAGGAAAGAACATGTACAACAGGTAATGCTACAAGAAAGTCATTAAAGCAGATTCCTAATTTCCAAGTACCTTGATCTCTTTATCAACCAACTCATGTTTACAGTGCTATCAACTGAACCCACAAGTTAAAGGGACACTGTAATTTTTATTTGGAAAATATGTATCATAGGCTGTAGGTGTAATCTCTTTCCTGAACTCCCTATTCACTTTCAAATCCTTCGATAAGTGAACGAGAGAAATTCTGCATTTACTGTACAGGAGTAGAAAAGCCACGTATTTTCTCACATATAAATGGCACATGAAGAATAGCAGTTTGTACTTTCTCTGGCATAAATAGTGTTTATTAGCAGATACTTCTGCAGCTTTTACTCAATAAAACTGACACTCCCCAAGGGGCCACATCTATTTCCAACACTAAATAACATAAAAAAGACTCACTACTAAGTTTAATACTAATGAAGACAACACATTTAACTTAATTTGTTTTTTTAGAGAAGTATTTCACAGTGCCCTTTTAAACAGCCAAATATTCATTGTTTATTCGGCACGAGGATGCTGAGAACACACTGGAATAAATGCCATCAATTTGCAACAGTTTTTGAACTGAAAAGGATTCTTACCTTCAGATGTGACAAACAGTTCTGCAGGAAAACGTGCCAGTTATTTAAAAAAAACTGTTTCTGACTGACACACAAGAGGCAGGTGATCAATGGATACAAAGCCTATGAGTAGGGAGGAAAAAGAATTCATCAAATTGATCTTTGCAGACCTCCTAAGTCTTGCACATTAAGGCACACAGTTGGTTCTTTCTCTCACAGTGTTAGCACTGCACAGCAGCTTCTCCCCAGCACTAGAACATGGATGTCAGGCAATCTACATGCTGTAAGAGTTCATGGTGTAAGGCCAGGGCAGTGGCACCACAGTGAAGCTCATCCCCTAGCAAGGCCTGATCTCAAAGACTAAGAATTGATCTCACTCTTGGGCACAATATTCCCTCTTTCCCTGCAACCATATGATTCAATTCGTGGGAGAGGGAACCGCCTATAAGATGAATAATCAGGAAAAACATCATCAACTCAGTCGAAACTTCAGGCAGACTTTAGGTTTTCAGAAATGTTACTTCTACTCAAAGTCCACTTTCTGTAAGGAATGAAGCATAATTTAATAAACTCTTCAAATATGCAGACTAGCATGACTTTGCTTTGCTTTAGTAACATAAAATTTCTTTAAACACCACATACTTTAAACAGCATACACAATGGTGATTTAACACCAAATCTGACTGCAGGTTGTCTTCTTATGAAGCAAAATTAAAGAATGAGGATGAATATGCAAACTGTAATCTTGATCTAGCAATGCTTCTGACTTCATAAATTAAATTACATTGTGAATGCCGACATCAACTACATCATGCTATTCTTACATAAGTTTAACCACGTTCAATGACGTATGCTTTATATGCTCAGAATACCAGAAAGTAAAGCTCAGCCCTAACACGAAAGTGAGAATAAATAATTTTAAATTCACTTGTGTTACTGAATATGCAAATTGTAATGCAAAATTTAGCTCCACATTTCCAGCAAAGTGAAGTGAATCAACTTGGAACATGGTTGCCATGGTCATTAAGAATTACCAAATACTGCATTAATAAGAGATTTAAAGCCTTGCTAAAATGCCGTTTTAGGAGACAAGCTAAGATGCAGTCTTAGAGAAAAACAACCCACAGATTTATATCCAAGAGAGGCAATAAAAATACTGGAGAAAAAAAAAAAAGGTGTATGAGGAGAGGAGAAAACAGGCAGAGTAGGGCTATTATCAGGCTGCTACTTTGCTGGAAAAGTCTGACACTTTTAACTAAACATAATTTAAATACCAGACTCTCTCAAAGCAAGCTCTTTCTAGAAGAGACATTAGGTTAAATAACTCTGTGCTAAAACCCACTAAAATAATCAAAATCAAGCACTGATTTGAAGACAACCCCACAAGTGAGGGAACAGAGCATGTATCTTGCACAAACAAATCAAAATGAGCAAATGCATAGACGCAGTGCAAATTTAATTACACTTAAACTGAGGAGTTAAGATTTAAATTAATACAGCCGTTAGTTTTTACTCATATAATGTACTAGATTAAAAGTCTAAGATATGCAAAACAGAGAACTTTAAATATTTCTTTAAAATACCAGTGAATGCTTCTTTCTTGAACTCAATTCAAAGGTAGTCTGATAAAGCATCTCCACAAAATTTTTCAAACATGGCACATTCACTTCATTTTTAACAGCCTATTAAAAAAAACCATACATAAATGGGTTTAAAAGTTTATACTGTAGGCAATTTAAATATACATTAAGATGTTCATGAGTTCAAGAACATTCAAAAGTTAAATCTTATATAAGTATTTATCTGAAATATAAATAGAAGCATAAGAAATCATGTCATACACTGCAACCATACAGTTACAAAACCCCCACAACAAAACCCCAAACCCACTAAAAAAATCCATTGTATACCCTGTATATTATACTTAAAGAATTAAAGAAGAAAATTTGCCACCAACTAACAAATAAAAACTACACTGAAACCCTTAATAAACATAATTTCATATATCAAAAAACAGACAAACAAAACAACCCCTATGAATTTTTCACTCTTCCCCTCTTCAATGCACCTCCAGTTCTGAAAACTGAAAACTCAGGAAACGACACACAGTATTACCAGCCAAACATATAAGGTTCGGCTTTTAGAATTAATGAAACAGATACGTGAAGGCCTACAACTTTGTATCCACTCTGCCCTTGTATACAGAACAGCCTTCAATCCACAAACCAGGCAGCTACCTTTTTTATCAAAACCTCTGCAAGTCTCTTAAGCTTCTCTGTGGCTACCTGTGATGATCCATTTATATATCCTAATTAAACCTAATTTAAGTTGCCCAAAGCAGTGGTAAAAGCTCCATCCCCAACAGTGTTCAAGGGCAGGTTGGACAGAGCCTTGGGCAAAATGGCCTGGGGTGAGGCATTCCCCCCCATGGCAAGGGAGTTGGAATTAGATGATCTTAAGGTCCTTTACAATCCTAACCATTCTATACTTCCATGATTATTCTTAACCTACTGTTTTATAATGTGTTTCTGTTTTATTTATCAAATTGGGAGGGAGGGGTAGGATGTTCGGACAGGGCGTTAGCTTACCTGGAAGAGATCCACTATACTCATAATTTCCCTACAACATGAGGCAATTTTTTGCTAGATTTTATTATTCAAAGCTGTTAAAAGGTATGTCATGTCCACCTTGCTAAGAACACTCTGAAAAAATTCATGAAGGGGAAGCATAAAAAATAGTGTATAATATCTCTGTAATGTGTACAATCCAAAAGGAAAGAACTGAGAATGTACTTATGTTTTAAATCACTTCCTACATACTCCCAAATTCTTTATCTTTTTGCTACACTAAAGCTAGCTCCACATAAAAAATGAGTCAGGTGTTGCCAGCACCACACTCTTGGTTTGGGATATAACCTTGGGCTTATAGATCAGCCTTAACTTCCCTGCTGTAAAATACGCTGTCATTCATTATACCTGCAGGGTCCAAATCAGGTCATATTTTTTAATATGCCTGAATAACTAAGCAAGAAAGTAACAGTAAAGAAGTCACAATGCCAAAACCTAACAGCTTCCTCACTTCAGCAATTCTCTGTATCCAAGATGCAGAGAAATCTAGATTCAGTTCCTTCATATGCTTCAAAAAGATTCAAAGTTGTCTCACATCTTCGATGGGAATGACTAACCTATCAACTGCATCTCAATCTGGGATGGACTCTGCTTCTATTTAAGAAGCTCCATTTGTATGAAATTATCAGAGACAAAATGATTTGGAAAGAAAGATCAAGCCTCCTTCACCAACCACTTAAAGAGCTGATTCAGGCTATGCTTGTAGGAAGCAATCCACAGAACACCACACGTTCTGCACAACCAGTGTGTGTGCCTTTGTGGTTACCACCAGATAGACTCAATTCCCAAATGCTGCTTCTGCCTCATTACTATGCATGTAGTTTTCCTATGCTTAAAATTATGATTTTGCAAACTAATACTTGTGTTACTTTCACTTTTCACTTTGTTCAAAACAACAAATGCATTCACTTCTTAACAGGACAAGAAATTCTTCTCTAGAAGAGTATAAGTATGCCCAGGTAAGATCAAGACTTCAGCCAATAAACAGCTACTACTAAGACCATCACTTTGTGATCAAGTCTTAAGAAGACAGATTCTCCCCTTTCTAGTATTTTTTTTTAAAGAACCCAAGGTTGAGACCAATGAAGGAAGAGAAGTTCAGAGAGATTTATCTTTCTTTTCCTATGAGCTTGCTTAGATGGGATCCCTACCTGGCTTGCTAGTCTTTGTAGATCCCATTTTTCAGAATGGGATCTACATGTTCCAGTTCTCCATATATAGGAAGATAATGTCCTATGTCATAACATGGAGCCATCACTTGCCATTTTCTGGGGCAGTATTCTAAACACATTGTGGTTTAGCATTTGCTAATACAACTACCATTTTGGATTGACCAAGTTTACACAACTGATCAAAGTGGTCTAGGAGGAAAGGAAAGAACCTGTCCTGACTGAAAGTGCTCTCGCAAGCAGCACTACAGGCACTGCGGCGATACTGAGGTTTTTTTTCTTGTTCACAGCTGCAGGTTTTAGATTTAAAACACAATCAGGAGACGATTGACTGTTTTTCCACTTGAAGGATTACATCTAGTGGACACTCACATCTACAATTTTATTTAATAATCCAAACCCTACCTTCTTCCTTCTTGCATGGGAGTTCCCATTCTCTCTATTGGATTGTAAAAACTGTACATACCTCAGTTTATTCTAGAAAGAACTTAACAGGGTTCAGCTATTAAAGAAAATCCAAGAGGACACTTGAGGGAACAAATACTCAACCAAAGAAATCTCAGATTTTTAGAGCAAGCATAAGATTACACAGTGCTCTGGTGATAAAAGGGTCTAGAAACCAGATAATTTTAAGAAGTTCTGAAAAAAGACTGCAAACTAGCAAATATGCAAATCACACTCACACATTTCTCTTGTAAAAATTATGTAGGTGCTTGTAATTTACTTAATAGTCTTTCTGAATCTGTAAAAATGTAACACTGTGAGACTTAATGGAAGCAATTTTAACAATGAGAGCCTAAGTAAAAGTGAAGGGAACAGTGGAGGGTGAAAAAACCCAACATAAAATTGAAAATACTTACAGCAGCCACAGGGATGAGAATTTCCACAAACAAACCAGCAAGTGCATGTTTTATATCTTTATCTTTTACTTCCAGGAAGTATTGAGCACATTCCTTAGTAAGGAAGCATTAGAAAAATACTTAGAAAAATGAAGACAAGTATCACTATGCCATAAAAACTACTAGCAGTATCAGATTAATTGCCAGTATGAATTTACAACATGCAATGTGGTTAAGTTAGTCTTATATTCCTTGACAATATCAACTTTACAAAACATTAAAAACATTAAAACCTGCTTCCTCAGCAACTGAAAAGAAATTGAAAGAGCATTTGTAATAGCAGATAGCTATTCACTTCCTGCTCAGAACAGAGTTCTCAGAATACAAAATATAAATACATACATAGAAAATAAATGCTTACCTCTACTGAAATTATTAGAAAACAGTATTTTTTTATATATATATACACACACTTGTTTTCATTTTCAAGCTGACTGGTGCCAAGAAAATTTTACAGGGAAATAAATCATCCATACATGTGTCTCCACACTCCACCAAACTGACCACTCCGGACACAACCTAAAGCACCTATGTGTATGTTAGTTTTTTCAGGATTGAGATCAATGTCAATGACTGTTAAACAGCTCTAATAAAATTTATGACCAAGTTGCAGTAACTTCAGTTACTGTGGAATGCGCAAGTTACTCATCAGGACAATTTTAATCCACAATCAAGAGAAGCAAACAAATAGATTTTAAGTCTCTCTGAAAATTAACTGAAGTGTTTTTTAAAGGACAGTGTTTCTTGGCATCTCAGGTGTTAAAAAAAATATAACTAGTAACTTTTTCTTTAACTCACTGCTTTCATAAAGAAAGAAAATTATTAGATTGCTACCCATTTTTATTTAGTTTTGAATAAATTCATATATTACAGGTTTGCCACATTACTGAGACAACAGAGAACAGGTTCTCATTACGCTAGGTACTCACAAACTGGAGCGAAACAGATGACTCACACCTCTGAGAGTTTACAAACTGAACAGTAAAGGATGAAGGATGACACACAAGTAGAGTGAGCGACTGATCACAGCAAACATCATTCTAGCTTCACAACAAACATTGAAAATGATGCTTGTTCAGCTTTCTGTAACACTCATTTACCTGCATGAACTGAAATGATGCTTCAAAATCCTCCACAGGATACATCTTTACTCGGAAAAACTTCATTCCCATTATCAAACTGATGATACTTTGTACTACATGAGGACTCTGTTCTTTTTGTCGCAGTTCCTTTAATTCAGTGACAAACTTCTTCCTAACAGCTTGGAATCTGAACAAGGGATATAGATGGCAATTATTTGCATTCTTAGTTACTTTTATATGGTATCTGTAATTTTGAGCATATTTCTTTATTCTGTTAATGGTAACAGCATCTACAGTAAAAGAAACACAAGCAAGATAAACCCTGACACTTAAAACCTAGGCATTTAAGAATGCCTCTGATGAGCAGCACATTAGAATAAACTCATTAACTTTACGACAACTACTGACTGATACCAGGCCTCCTTTCCCTGCACCTACAAGTTGACAGCAAAGCAATTCACTGCTGTATAAAGATGATTTCTTCATTTGTTCAAATTTATTGTGCTGGAACATGAAACAGGAATGCCAGACTACACCTGACTACATTTCACCCTTAAGGGGTTAGTTACTTAGTTTATTAAGAGGTCCTTAATAAATGCTACTATATTCAATAGTCTTTAATCCTGGAGTGATTTTTCCCTAAGTGCAAGAAGAATTGGAGACTGAACTTACTTTGACTGAGCAAGAACCCCTGTCACTTCTGCATATAGATCTGCAATAATATGCACATTCCCAGTGTTGGTTCCCGAATACCTAAAGATATTTAAAAGAATCAAAAAGTATTAATACAACTTTGTTCTTCTAACCCTAAGTGTGTTCTCAACTGCAAAAAGGTTGTTCCCTAGCAAAGCAGATTATTACCATGAAAACAATAAAAGTCAAGCATAAAATGCATGGGTGACATTTAAAGTCATGTAGTTTCATTGAGTCAACATAAGAGACATATTCTGTATAGGAAGTTTACTATAGTTATCCAAACTCTGACTTTTCTTACTCTGGCTGGCAATGCTAAACCATTCTGTATATTCTAAGCAAAATAAACTCAGCAACATATTAAACACGATATTCACATCACAGAAACATGGTAGGAAGGCTCCTCTGGCTAAAGTGTTGGAATGGAAGGTCATAGGCTCTTTAGGAAAGACAGGTCGGGCAGATTGGGAGGGGAGTGTAGTTATTTATGTCAATGATCAGCTGGAGAATATATAACTCTGCCTGGGGACAGGTGATGGGCCAACTGAGAGCTGGCAGGTTAAGGTCAAAGGGAGAACTGCGATATGGGACATTACTGAGGGAGTCTGCTGCAGGCCACCCAATCAGAAGGACTGAAAAAAGGTAGATTTAGGTTAGATATAAGGAAGAAGTTTTTTACTGTGAAGGTGGTAAGACACTGGAATGGGTTGCCAAAGAAGTGGCAAATGCTCTATCCCAGTGTTCAAGGCCAGGCTGGAAAGAACCTTTGGCGACATGTCCCTGCCCCTGGCAGGGGGGTTGGAACTAGATGATCTTAAGGTCTTTTCCAACCCAAACCATTCTATGATTCTATGAAACACAGACGTGTTCTTTCAAGATACATTCTCAGTTTAAAGACATCAATCAGTGTTTGTTTACAGTATTATCATCAATATATTACATGCAAGGCAAAGAAGAACAATCACAATACTCAAGCACAGGCTTGTAATACATAAAATATTTTGAAGTACACAAGTGAAACTTACCCTTCCTTATGTTTAAAGTGCTTAAAAGCCAAGTTTAGAACTTCATGTACTAAAGGATCTGGCACTGGATGAACAGGTATCTGAAATGCAGATACATTTATATGTATGTAACTAGGCACGTATATGTACATACATATGTATGAAGTAATAAACAGTACTCTGCAACGGCATGTGAAAGTCTCTCCCACCAGTGTCAAAGGACACATCCTTTGTTGGCATATGGTATCACGTTAATTCTGCAATGTCTGAACATTTCTGCACTGAAATTCTCTTAAATTATTCTGCATACTGGCTTTTAGGGATTAAATTAGTAATAAACAACAGTAATGTAAACACTATGCATTTGACATCTAAATTTATTAGACTAGGCTAATTACGCATCTTTCCACACTCTGCCTTGTGAGGTGTTACTATTACAGATTTAACCTCAAAACATAATTCATCTCAATATAAAGGAAAACAAAACCAAAAAATAAGAATGCAGAAGAGATAATAATCTCCATTTTAGACTTTCTGCAGATGAAAGGAGCTAGAACATGTAAAACCCTTCCTAGCAAGAAGTAATAATTTGGTGAGAAACCAAAATGAACCGTTGATTAAAAGACTCTTTTTTACCAAGGTTCTCTTTGACATCACCACTTTTCTCAGGCTTAAAAGAAAACATCTACTTAAAAAATAAATGTATTCTTTTTAAAAAAACACTATAAATAATTATGAAGTCGTGATATCTTTAAATTTTCAGAGCAATTTATGCAGGGACTAGGATAACCCTAGCAAACATTACTGCTTAAAGAATGATTAAGATTTTCACTAAAATACATTAGAAAAAAACATTACTGTCTTGTCTGCAGAAAATGAAGCACTTACTGCTTGAGAATTTCATACTCTTCTGCATCAAGTAAGCTATTTGTCGCAGAAATTCCAGTTACTGGAACTATTTACATGCGTATTCATACAATGAATAATATACAGTTATTTAAGCAAAAGATTTTGTTCCTACATAGGTTGTATGTGTCACACTCTCTCTAGTTGCTCTGTGCATTTTACAGAAAGGGCTGGATCATACCCTTTGCACTCACTAAAACCAGTTTCTAAGATTAAATGACATGGCTCCCAGGAAGATGAATGTAATTTGAATGCAAATACGTTTACTGATAAAAAGCCATCCTTTCTGCGCTTTGACTGCCTCACTGCAGACTCACACTAAAGGCAGAACCCTCCTTTAGATAACTTTTAATACTAAATTGACTGAAGGATTCTCTTACTTGGTATAGCTCTGTTTAGTGGCCCATTCTGGGTCTTTAGCAGAGGAAAACATCCTTATGAGAAAAATACCTATCTTGTCTGGAGTACAGGCACGAGAGGCTTACCAGCATTAGAGGAGTCACCACAGACTCTCTTTAAAACCAAAACTTTGGCACCTCTCCTGACATGTGAATCACTGTCAACACATACTCTACTCAGCAGAAAAACTAGTACCAGTTCAAATTAGAGAAGCTATCCATACAACCCTCCAATACCAAACAATCTATTTCATTTCCCTTTTTCTTTTGCACTGATAGAAAATTTAGGCAGGGAGAGAGCATGAGCTAAAGATTTTCTGTAAAACATTAACATATAAGAGTTTGATGGTTTTAATACTGTTCTCTGCATCTCTGTTCATGTAGTGTAGGAATATCACTTTGTCTGAGAGAAGGACAGGCAGCTTTTCTTTTTTCCCCATGTCACAAATATGTCATATACAACCATGTAAACATAAATCTCCCAAAAACTATTTGCAAACTAAACCACAGTCTTTGCTTTACTTAGTACAGAAAGCCATTTGATTTTCCTGGGTCTATACATAAAAGACAAACTATTGAAACATTGGAAACATGAAATTTGCTTGTCTGCTTCATGTTTCAAGCCGTTTCTTACAATACTTTCTCTCCTCTCAAAAAAATATGAGGAAAAAATGCTGCTATTTGAAGCCAAACTCTATCTTCTTGTCCATACATCAATGTATGAATGTATGAATGTATGAACAGACATGTAGGATGACATCTACCACTACAACGTAAGTTCGTAGCGCCATTTTAATCTTGTCATTCAATGATTTCACATTGTATTCCAAAAATGTTTAAGCAGATGAAAGGTTGTGAACGTGAGTAAAATGTTATTTTTTACAGTTTTGCTTTTTGCAGTACATCAGCAGATTTGACTTAGTGGATTCAAGACGTGAACTGAGATAATCCAGGCATATAAAGAAAAGACAGGAGAGGTCAAAGGCTTTATCTAATTCAGAGTGTAATGACAGCCTTGCACATGCTCATCATACATATGCTCCAGTTTTTAATATAAAAATTTAAAGGATATGATCAAAACTGACATTAAAAGCAAAAGATTAAAAGAAGTTTGCCAAAGCAAAGGAGCTTACCTGTTTGAGAACCTCTATTAAAACTAAACAAAAAATGAAATCTACAGCTAAGTCCCTCCTTTCAAGTAGATAATCTCTTTCACGTTGTTGGTCATCCCTAAAGTAAGAAATCAAGAACACACATAATCATACGTAAGACTGAACACAAATATTTCAGAGAAGTGGTATACATATATTTCATGCAATCATTGCTGCGCATATACGAAAGGAAAGTCTTTGGGGTTTGGTGCAGTACTGAAATCTTGCCCCTTCATGATAGGACCTGCCAACAACCAAAACAATTCAAAAAGGGAAAGACTAGCTTGAAATTACTAGCATCCAACCTCCTTCCATACATCAACCCCAAAATAATTAAGTCACTTTGCGCATATCATCTACACAAGCTAAATACACTACCTCAAAGAAGCCCATACTCTTTCTACACAGATTTAGGTAACAACAGATCCAAATACAAATGCTCGTCAAAAAAGTACCAAGCACACGTTTTCTTACAAGAAAACACACAAAAAAAATCAGACAGACTTCTCAAGTAAAACCCTTACCCCTTCGATTTCGTGCTAGACCGAGGCCTATATTCGTAAGATTCATCTTCTGTTCCATTTTGACGCCTGTACCAGTCAAACAAGGTGCGTAATAAGGAAGGGAGACAGTGCTCTGCTACTGAGCTCATAGAGCTTATCAACTGAAAAAAAGAAAGAAAAATACTTTAGCATGATAAAGCAATCTAAAAATCCTAGAATTATCATAATTCTTTCAAACTGGGTTTTACTGCTAAAACTAATGTATCATATGATGTTACAAAGTGGCAACTTTATATATAATTTCCACCTAGGGCAATTACTGTAAATATGACACACCAAGTCAATTATTATAATAAATTAAAGCAAAGTGTTCCGAAGCTCCCAGGGATCACAGAATGCTAAATGTATACAGATAACCCACATAAAACCATTGAAGGGAAAAAAACAGCAGACATTTTAGGATGTCCATGAATCTTGTCATGATTCTATCGCTACATGTTTTTGTTTCTAAAGTTACATGTAAAATTCTATGATTCTAAAGGAACGTGTAGAAATTAAGATGCTATTCAACAGAATTTTCTGATGTGGCAGAGGTCTGACAAACTTCCTTGGGAAAAAACTATAGTGAAAACTTGTAGAAAAGGGAAAGGAGAAAATGAAAGAAAAACTATGAGAAAATTTGAGACTTGTGGGCTATTAAAACTATTGTCCTTCAGCAAAAGGAAGCACTGGAAAAAAGAACTCGAAAGACTCATTTGTACTGATAAAGCTTTGAAAAATCTTCACTGAGATTTCATGTGCTGCTTGCATCAGCTTGGGGCACTCAAACATCTCTGTTGATCTCACTCCAGCCATGAGCAGAAATCGTAAGTTAAAAGCATTAATACATTTGGGGAAAAAAAATTATTCAGAAAGCAGGAAGAACAAACTCTCCTCATGAGTTACTAAACTAAAGGTGTTAGATTCAACATAAAATCATCAAGGTAATCCTTAGATTAAAAGCTAAAGCTGAACTTGATGAAGAAAGGATCTATCATCAACCACAGCAATACAAAATGTGTTTTGCCTTCAGGATTTACTGTCAATTCCCATACTCCAAACAACCTTAACACTGTGGAAGTACATTAATTTCACTTTATCTAAAAATAGCAAGTTTTTTATCTCTAAATATAATGATATATCCAATATATTGCACAGCGCTATGTCCATGCAGCAAGAACACACATAAAAGGACACAAACAGATGAAGCAAGCACTGAAGTTATCCACTGCTCTCAATGTAAAATGACCCCACAAAGCATTTCTACTCCCCTTCTCTCTTCCTGGATTGATGCGTTTATTAGTAGAATTAAAATTAGAAAACTGTATTTTAAGCTTTATTAAATTTTTTCTTAGTTTTTCCTGCAAGCTTACACAGTGTATTAATACTACTACCATTCATAACCATTCCAGCAGTTAGGCAGTTTACGTCATCTTCCACAGAAACAAGCTGTATTACATGAATTAAAAATGTTGTCAGTAGTGAAGTGCTAAGACCAGAAACTACTGATGTTATAAAGCATTTTCTTCTTCAAATGAAAAATCAGGTTTAGATTATAATTTTTTATTTCCTGCCAAGTTTCGTATCCTTAATGTTTTAATGAGAAGACACTGGAATTATCAGAAAGATGAAATCTTTGCTCATAGTACATAGCTGGTAAGCAGAACACGAGCTATATGCTTATTCTTTTTATTTAAAATAATTGACATACTTCTTGGATACTAAATTCAAGATTGTCTTATATAAAAATTATAAGAAAACCCTTTTATTTTAGCATTACATTATGTCTATGTTGAAAGCAGCAACCCAGACAAAGGGATTCTGTAATGCCCAGGAGAACAGGGCTGCACTAGTCATCATGACAAATACTTATATTCCTTGGAATGAAACAGCAAAGCATGCTCCAGTCTTAAAGGCCGTTAACACATTGCTAATTGCTGCACGCAACATACGCAACAGTACACTGTGAAACAAGGAGAGAGAGAGATGAAAAATTATAGTAAGATGCTAGAGCCCAAATTCCAGCTATGGCCAAAATCCTGATCTTGAAAACCTGGCTCAAGTTGTGCCTAATCATGAACAAGTCTGAACCTCAGAGATACATCTGCTTTCAGTCACTGAGATGGCTAAGATATTCTGCATGATCATGAAGTTTTGGTGTCTTAAGGCAAGCATAGGAATTTGCCAAGTATGATTCCTACAAGAAGTAACAGAAGAAAAATACAAGCTATTTCAGTTTCAAGCTGTACAAGCAAAAATATTTTAAGAAATGCAATATATGCTCTACGAAAAATTCCTGTCCAGTAGCTTCTTGGTGCACTAGGAACGATGAAGGGAAATTACTGATACTAAAATGCTAATTTTTTAATAGTTTAGAGCTGCATCAACATAAAATTTCCTTTTCATCTTCCAAAGTTCCATCTCTTTTAGCTAAATTTACATTTGTGTTCCAATTAAAACTTCAGTGACAAAGAACTGTCCTATTTGAAAATTAAAAACTATTCATTTTGCATACTCAGACTAATAGCAGACTTGGTCTGGTTAAGCTTCCAACAGAAACAACTTATAATCCCATTAAATAGCTATTTTATTTTTTCATTATAGGGACAGGTAACACTACACACCTTTCTCTTCCATCCCTCTTTTCATCACTTACTTAGCTAAGAGAACGAGTATTAACTATATATCTCCTTATTCTTAGAGTATCGCTTGTGTTTCAAGCATGCTCTTTTTATTCATGAGGTACACTTACTAGCTCAGACACCATATTGGTAAAGCTAAAGCCACTTTTTAGACTCAAATTCCTAATTTCATAAAGATCTCTAGGTGAATAAGGTTGGCAGGACAACAACTCTAGCTTCTCTGCTGAATGCTGTGACTCTACACTCTGGACCCTCCTCTCCCCCATACTTTGCCAATCTCCTACTCTGCAATCTTCTGCACTGTTGGAGAATTGATCTCAATGTGGGTTTCATACACACAGCAATAAACAGAGAACAGCAATCTTAATTCCTTTTGCCAAACCTTCAAAATTCTGTATCAAAATCCACAATCCCTGTCACCACAAGGTAGCCATTCTGCTCTCTCTAAAGTAGTTAATCAGCATCATTACATTCAGATCTCAAAGAACCCAAAGCACGTTACAATTAAAAATAGAACAAAATAAGAACATACACACACATGTAAAGCCACAAAATTAAAATAAATTATTTTCAAAGTACTAAATTTTTAGAAAAACAAGTTTATTTTTATATTAATATATTTCAAAAGTTATATGCTTTTTTTTTTCTTCACAGCATATTTTTAGAACCTATTTGTGGCTTATTACATGATTGCTAGTGATTTATAGAAAACAACCTTAACTGAGGAAAAATGCGGCAGTAGGAAGGGGGGCAGGATTGGAAAAATTACTAACATTGCTGATTTACATATTTCTTTAGATCATTCCTATTATGCATTTTATTTAGCTTTTGGTCAGCTTTAAAACAAAATACTGTAGCTACCAAAGAATTTATGTCCTATTCCCTCATTTTCCTTGCTTATGAGTAAACTTTAACTTAGGACATAATGGCCTTACAGAAGGTTAGGTTAGAAAACATTAAAAGGTTATGTGAGATCTCTGGTAGTGGCTTTGTTTTTTGTTTTTCTTTGAAAAGAAAATTACACATCAAATATTATGTGCTATTATTTATTTCTCTTTTGGGAAGAGGGAGATTAGGTACACAGATGGCTATTAACTGAAAAGTAGGGGCAGATCCACAGATTTCACTGCAATGTCTAATATCTGTATCAGAGAAGTAATGGGAAGCACGAAACAAAAATACAGTTACAGAAGATACAGACAGAATACTAAACTTCATACAATAAGATGCTGTTAAGAATAGGAACAGACAATTAATGAGGGTTTATCTGAATGCCGTCTCTCCATTGCGAGGAAGCAGTTACAAGACAAAAACATGACTATGCCAAGAAAGGATAAGAAATACAGACAATGAACATTAATAAATTGAGCTGTTATTCCAGGTTCAGTTCATTTATTGTTAAGTGAAACAGAACGCCTCACAGTGGAACTATACACTTGGAAAAGGACAAAGCAGCATTTTGACACTACCTTATGCCTTTCACCATAGAATCAAAAAGCCCTCAGTAAAAGCCATGTTACTGAAATTAACACTATTTGCTTACAAAAGCAGAACCCCAAACACTGAAACAATAAGTGATAAAGGCTGAGTTTACACAAAGCCTGTTACCAGAATAGAAATAAACTGAGTCTTTTTGGCCCCTACCACATTGCAGCATCTTTCCTCCAGCAGCTTTCACTGCCATCTTCAAATAATTGATTTTTTCTAGCAGTTCTTGTTATCATACTCTACAATGGAAAATAAAAGTCTGACTAACATTCAAAATATAGACCTTCTGACGTAGATTCAGTGTGAATGTTTCAAGTTAATAAAGCAGTGGAACCGCTATTCTGCAAAAACAGAGGCCACCTTAAGCCAATAAAAACTCCCTTTTAATTACAAGTGTCTTACCTGATCAAACTGAAGATCTTCACCTCTTTGAAGAGATCTGGACAAGAGCTTTTCCTGTTAAAAAAACCATAAAGATAAACATGAATTTCACAATGCAATTGACTGGTATTAAAGATCCCTTTTTTTTTCTCAGTTGTATTACAGAACAAAAAAATAACCTGCAATGTGAATAGCTGCATTATTTTTCAGGTAGAATCATTTCTGAAGATGTGAAGCGTACTCGCATAATCGAAGAATACAGATCTAAGATTGTTTTGGTAGCAATAACGTTAAAAACTGACATAAAAAAAGTCAAACACCTCTCCAAACAGCAGGGCCTACAGCAGTGTGCTCAACAGAGATAGCTGGCGGTGGCTGCCAAATGTAACTTAGAAGGAAAGCCATTCTCATCTGAATTAACAAGCATATTCGTGTTCATATAAGGCAGTTATTCTAAGCTACAAGAATGACTTTCAAAATGTCTTCACAAAGGCAGAGACAATTGTCAATGCTTTTCCAATCTGCACTTTCCCCAAACTGAAAAACAGCTAGAAAGCCTAGTCGAGGAAAAGGAGAATGTCAGTAACTTGCTTTACATTTGAAATAACTTTGTCAGCTGCAAAAAAGATGCAGTATTGCCAGAATTTAATTATTACAGTATTTCATTGCTACCAGTACCATAAGACATACTGCTCTGTTAAAAGCAAAATTAACCGACAAAATAATTTAGTGAGAATTAAAGCATTAAGAAAACAAAATACTCGTGTACTCTAATAGTAATTCTTACTAGTCACCGTAGAGAGTACCAAATTATACAGTTACACAAAATACAACATACTGGCTCTGAGGATTAACGATTTACTGCAAGCCAAGTGCCACAGTAACAGCCTTAAGGGCACACTACAAAGCAGTAAGATATATAAAAATGTGATGTGCATTTCTTGCTATTTCAAGAAATTTTAAACTACTTTTCACCTTATTATAAATGCATGGAAAATGTTATCTTTGATGAGGAAAGCAGGAAAAGTACTAAAGGCAAGGAGTTACTAGCTCACATGAGATTGCAGTAAGCAAACAAAGAGCGTTTATAAAGCAAGTCAAGTAGTAAGCTGCAAGAGCTGTTAACTTGCCTGGTCTGAGATGCAAAAGGAGGTGTCAGCAGTACTGATAGCCAGGTTTTTTAACACAAAATAACTGCTTAGTAATTTAGTAAGAGACAACACCCAGGCTGTCAGGCTGCTGACAAAAATTTCTGAAGTTGATATTGCTTGGCATTTAACACTTGCAAGACTGCAACAGACAGGCTGTATGTTAAACAGATACAAATTGGGATTGCGTGTCCAAAGTCCAAGATTCAAACAATTATCACTCAACCTAATTGTAATCTGGAAAATACAAGGCAATTTCTGGCATTTTCTGCTATGAGTGCAGTTGTATTTGGTGTTCAAAAGGACACAATCTTTGGCAACTATTACAGCCTCTGAAAACTTGAATTCAACATTGTCCAGGCAAAAAGCACTTCCTCCTCTGAAAGTATAACCTGAAATAATATAGATACCAATTCAGAAGCCACTTTCTATAAGCCAAAGAAGTAGGTACTTAAGAGTCCAAGAAAAGTCATTCATGTTCAGTGCCAGTACACCTAAATAAAAATATTTTAAAAAAGAAAGTGGTTTCAGGAAATGCATTTTATACTCTGAAATAATTCTATTTGTTCATCAATTGATGCATTACCCAATGTTCTTTTATGGTGTATTTAAAAGCAAGGGGGAAAAGGTTTCAGATAGTGGCAAATAAACACTTTTTTTAATCTTACAAATTCATATAATTTTACACATAAAGTTTTTCCAAAATACTGTTACGTGAATTCACGTTTTGCAGCATATACTAAAAGCTCCAGAGATGATGTGCAAATCAGAATTTCCTTTTAACTAGAACTCCTGCCTCCCCCTTTTTCATATGGAAATGTCTCCTCTCTAGGTAAATTCAGGTTATCTGTGCTATGCTTTTAGATAAATGGCACAAATTATTGTAATCTTATCTATAAAGCGGAAACACAAGAAACGTTCCACTCTATATAAACATTGTATATTGCTAAATACGCTGCAAGAAAATAACTATAAAACTATTCCCCAAGAAGATGGAGAAGTGACTTCCCTGTAAGAAGATGGTAAAAGTCAGGTTCCTTAAGTGTCCTTACAATACAACGCCCTGACACATCACGCGTCCACTGTGATAGTACAAAGCTACTATATAGGTGAACAAACACTGGGTTTATTATATCCATTGCATGTGTCTAGAATAGCTAAAGAATACTAAATCAAAGAGAAGTGAAATGATCTGTAAGTCTTTAGACAAAGAAGCTGAAGTCCACGTCAACAGATAGCAAACTGTTAAGATGGTTCTGAAAGCTTAACTTTTTCCCAACTTGTGTAGTAACTGAGACACTTCTGTTCATCAAATGTTGATAAGATTTTTAGTATCAGGAAGAATGAAGACCTTACAAGTTCACAATCCTCTCTTTATAATTTTTCCTGAGCATTAAAGATCTTTACTGCTAAAAGGTAAAGATCACCCTAGTTAATGTAACCCTGACCAAACAAACATGACATAACCAAATAATACTCTTTAACCCTTCACAGGTTAATCGAGGTCTCTGAATTACTTCTATGGCTTTAAAATTAATTCTCTTTCAATGTCTACTCCTAACTCTGCTTTGTCATGGCGCCGGTTGTCTTACATGACTTATAAAAATCTATCAAAAAGCATAAAGGAAAGGTCTGGAAACTTTCACTAAATTAATTATGTAAGATTTATTTTCCTGGCTTCCTGAAGTTCAAAGAGAGATGGAAATAACAGGTCTGCATTTGTCTGTTACAAATGAAATAAGAAAAAAAAAGAAAAAAAAGAAGAAAAAGAGAAAACAAACTACTGAATTAACCAAAGAGCAGTTTGCATCCATTGTGTAAAGCAGAAATGTCAACATATGGCAGGCAGCAGATCAGGATGTAGACAGACGTGTGTGTGCTGTGCAAACAACTGCACCCATGCAAAAAGGTACCACCCGTTGGCCGCCCTCCAGCATTCACCGGCTTGTCCTCTGGTGGCTGGCACACCTCAGCAGGGGGCTCAGGTGAGCCTGCCTCCTTCTGTTCTCCAAGCTGCGGTAGGAAACCAGACTTGCAAAGAGCATACAGTGCTAGTTCGAACACTGTTCAGTATCTCCATGATGGAATAAAATTGCTGGCATTGGCAACGGGCTTAAATAGTCTTGTTACTTTTGACTTAAGTCAAACAATTTAGTATGTTAGCAGCTTACCTAGTTAACAGCTTGGTAACTTGGTGTCACCCTGTTAAACTCCCTGCTTAAATTCTAACCCATTTTTACATGCAGCCTGACAAAATACAGGGTAACTGAGTTTGTCACTAATCTTTTTCACTGGTATAGTTTGTTTCACACATGGGGAAGGCTGGTATCATGCCTCAAGTCAACCTGCTCAGCTGATGAAGAGTCTTTTAAGCTACAGTAAATCGTGTTTGAGCCCGTTTTAGAACTGTATACTACTGCCAAAAGAAATTTAGAAACATTAATTTAACAAAAAAAAACAACAAAACAAACCAAAACAAAAAAACCCACAACCAATCAAACAAGGTGTTGGTTTTTTTTTTATTTAGTTTGCTCACTAAACAGATGATCTTCCTTCCTGTGGTTATGCTCACTACTCGAATCATTTATTTTAAGCATTTGCTGATAAGCTCTTTCCGTAACTTTGGAAACTCTGTGGTATTAAAATTTTGCAAGCAGAGAATTCATAATTAAAAACCAGTGAAAGGAAACTACTTTCTTACTCACTGGGTATCATAAGCAAATTCACAGCCAGAGAAACCATTTAGTCCCTTGCTTAAAATCACAGGTCAGTTACTTCTAATGAAACCCATACATCTAGTCAAAACGGTGCTGTTCCCTCACCCCCAGGTGCTCTCTTGATCTAAAGTTATGATTTTATTCTTTTATTATTATTTTTAATTAAATTTTGCTCCCCTACTGCCATCTTCATCTTCGAGTTTTAAAAAGCGTCTAGCTCCTACCTTTAATTGGTCTGGCTCCAAACTCTCCAATAGCTTCATCCAACGGCCTAGCTTCATCTAACACATTAAAGATTTATGTAACACTATATATATTCTCCACATTATTATTTGTAGCCAAGTCATCCCACAAAATCAAATCACACTAAAATGATAAAGGGCTTTCCTCTCTTCCATTAAAGCCTTTTCTTCGATCTTAGTCAGTGCCTTTCCTGTACCCAGTCAGCCTTTTATCTTTCTTTTTAAATGTCATGCACTAGAACTGAATATTCAGTATTTACATCAAATACTACATTCAGAAGTAAAACCACTTCAGTAGCGCAGTCCGTCCTTTCATTGAGACAGCTAAGGATTCCCTTCTACCTCTTTGTGTTACACAGGCTCAGGTTGTTTCACTTTTCCACAGCTTTTGGCATCCCTTTTAAATTGCTGGTTTTCTATATACTCCTTCCTTCCTATCAATATAAAATAAGGAATGCCGGCTGGATGTGTAAATTTACATTTGACTGCATTAAAATACATTTTGTTTAAAGGAATTCAACTTAGCAAATGAACACAGACAGAACTGTTAAAGACTTTCACAAATGCCTACTCCAGTAATAGTTACAATTTCTTGTTTTATCCCAAAGAATTTTATACATCCTGTATACACACAAGATACCAATTTCAGAATCTTACTAGTAAAAGATCCTGACTAAGGCAGACTTCATGCATAAAGCCTCAACAGACAACACAGCTGGGAATGACTCTTCACTGAAAAGTGCATTATTTCATTAGTTTCACGGGTTTCCTAATTTTTAATCTGGTGAGATGTTGAGATTTTGTATGATTAACAGATTGAAAAAAACTTGTTTAACTAACAGTCACCAGCATGGCAGGCAGACACAGCCCAGGATTTTCATCAGAGGATTTATTTAGTTTGGTCTAGCGACAAGTGTTTCAGCACAAGCGAGCTCCAGGGCTATTGTATTTACCTTCTATCAGTATTCCAGCTAGGAGATTTCACTCCAAACTAGCTGTGTCTGCAGGAAAAGCCCTTTTCAATTCATCTGAATTATTTCTATGTAGTTCTGGCCAAGCATTACCCTCCCTGTATGTTTAGCAGAGCAATGGAAAAGTGGCCAAGGGAGTGGCATTCACAGCAGTAGGCACGCAGAGCACCCTACATGGAGCTCTCTTCATTTCCACCCACAGCGTCACCACCCCTGCAGCTCTCCTCTCTCATTTTTTAGCTGTGCACCCTTTACTATTTGCATGCCCCTTCTCCTACAAAGTTTCTGTGCTTTCTTACCAAACCCTCCTGCATGCTGACTCTTTTGGATGTCTATAAGGAAACAGACAAGTTATGTTTAAGTTGTGGGCTTGCTTGGTACACATACACACACACATATATATGATGTTTACCTACGTAGGTGTGTATAAAGTGTTTCACTTTCCTCAGCCTTTAATCTACTAATCTACTTTAATCTACAGTTTCAGTTGAAGATGATTCCATCACTCACACAACAAAACATGCTTAGCCCCCCTTTTGTGCTCTTTTGGACTGCTTAATAATTTTTTTCCTAAAGTTTCAAAACTGGATTTCACCAGCAGGACTTTGTATTTTGCCCAATGTGCAATATATGCTGGCTACAATGTTCTTCCAGGTGTTAGTGTCATTACTTTGGAAAGCAAATCAAATGCATCTTTTCTCAAAAGTATATTGTCGAAGCATTATTTCAAAGAATCATCAACAGGAAACACATTTCACAGTGTTAATAAAGGAATGTTTTTTGCTGTCACTGTTTCCTTTTATAACTACAGAACTTATGAATACTACGAGGTCTTGTCTCCAGTAACCACTACATAACAGTTTTAATGGAAGCAAATAAAGCATAATCCAGGTAGCAACCCTGTTTAGAATCATAGAATCATAAAATAGTTAGGGTTGGAAAGGACCTTAAGATCATCTAGTTCCAACCCACCTGCCATGGGCAGGGACACCTCACACTAAACCA
>JANHGB010011370.1:11689-50597 GCA_026283785.1 Coracopsis vasa | reverse complement strand
CCACATTGGCCTTTTTAGTCATCAGCGCGCTTGTAGTAAGCGTGGGTAAAGCCCTTCCCAAAATCTTCGTTCGCGAAATCAAGCCATCATCACGATCACGAAAACCTTCACCAAATGTAAATGGTTTAGGAGCATACACAGTGTGGAAAGTAAAATATTTGAAAGGATCAGATCATTGCCTATGCATGCAAAATTTTAAAATAATTACTCAACATCTTTTTTGGACTGAAGGACCAAATATAGGTACTGACATTTCTCCAGCATTAAATTGTTTGCTTGTCATTAGCATATATGACCTGCCACAGAATTTTGTTGCTTATTTCCCATTTTGGCAATAGGTCTGCAGAGTCATCTTTACTCAAAAGCATCATGAGGTAGAAAATCTCATTTATCAAAATAGCTTTTTTCTCAGTTCCACTCTAACAGACAGCTTGCAGCTGTAAACTTAAGAGTTGAGATCTTCTCTATGGTTCTGTTGATTTTCTCTCTCTTTCTGTCTTTTTTTATGATTAACATTCAAAAACTATGTTGGTATAAACTGTTTTCTACTTGACACAACACAAATTAGAGTGAGGTCTTTTACAATGATACTGATTTTTAGAAACACGGTTTACAAAATTCACCCTCGTCTTTGTGACTAAAATCAAGAACAATGGCACTTCTTCAGCATCATTCTTCATAAATCTGAAAAAAAATCCCAGCTGGTTACACAGAGCGCTATAGTTTTATACAAAAAAACCCCTCCAGTACTCCAACCGTAAGTGAACTAAAATGGAAGAAGAGACCAAGGATCTTTTATCTCAGGGATCTAAAATTGCCAGTTGGCAATAATCACAAGACCTTATGTATATGTGTGTGTACGCACGCATGTGTGTGTGTGTGTGTGTGTATGTGTGTGTGTGTGTGCATAGAAATTTCTTCACAGGGTTATCTGGAGACAAGAAAGGAAACAGTGTAGCTACCATGTTTTTAAAGAAGAGAATTTAGGTTGCTATCTATAGTCTAATATTGTGTTCACTTTTTCAAATTAACTGCTTGCTAAACAGATCTCCATCTTTCTGGGATCATACTGTTGCTCCTGTGCTAATAGACTTTGAATTTCTTCCATAATACATTTGCTGACTTTCTCTTTCCTATTTTTGTTTTGCTGAGCAGTACACTGGAACAGTCTTTTATCCCAGCTAAGAAATGACAAGCTATTTTTCTGTCATAAATACATCTCTAGATCCAGTAAGGAAGAGGTAATACAGGCATAGTTGTTTTAGGATGAGGGGTGGGGGAGAATGATTACAAAGAGAAATCCCTAAAAGTAAGGCATTTCTTGAAAATATTTCTTTAATAGCTGCATCATAATGTAATCTTTAGTTGCACGATCACATACTTTCCCAATACATGAAAGTGAAAACTACTACTTCATCAAACATCAATGGGTTTAAATGAAACCAAGAAATAGTGTTTCTTAAATGTTTAGTCCAAAGCTTACAGAATGAAAAAGTCTGCTCTCAGCTAAGGAATTCTTCAAACATGGATTTTGTTTTTCTTTTTTGAAAGGAAAAATGAAAATGTCTAGAATGGAAATGTCTAGGCAAATAACGGTTCCATCACTGTCATTCCATCTACTTTGTATAAATATAAGGTTTAGGAATAGAATTATCTAGAAATTCTGATATCAAAGAGAGAATTCTATATATTCATTATCCCGTATGCTTTACAGAAAGGCTTGCACAGTATAAACCACCTTGGTTTTGATATGGTAACAGAAAGTATATAAATAATGGCAAGTAGTTTCACATATAGTAATGTTGTATAACAATGCAGAGTAAAATAAAGACAATCATTCTTTTTTTTCCCTTTATTTCTCAATGTGTTTGTCCATTTAAGAAAGCCCTTCAGAGGTTTCTGCTGTTTTTGGTTTTCCTCTATCTATGAACATTCAGCTTGTTTGAAATTAGGCATACATAAAATTGCATCTGAGTTACCTCTGTGAATGACAGGATTTCACTTTTACATTCCTATGGTTGGTGCCCTCACTTAGACTAGTGCAAATACTTCTGACAGTTTTTGCAGGTGGATAGAATGACATTCAGTGAAGTAAAGTACTTTTTTTATTTGATATTGCAGGAGGTTCTGAGAGTTTATTTTAAAAAAGGAAAGACACTGCCTTAGGAAAATTTGGTATAATGTAAGGTAAACCAGCCATCTGTAGAGCATGAGACATGAGCAAAAGTGGAGCTAAGTGTTGCAGTAGATATATTTTTAATTTAATAAGTTTGCTATTAATGCAACTGATGAAAATAACTTTCTTTGCTTTTATTTAAAAGAGGAACATTTACTTCTGATAAGCTTCATCTCATTCTGTTAAATACTAAATCATCAGATGATTTGTTGGTGTTAAAACTGAGAAAAAAATGATCATAATTTCATCCTTTATAAAATGTTACTGCTGCCATAACCTTCAGAAATTCAATAAAATGTTGCATCATCTGCATGAGTATTGTCTTTAAATCAAGAACTTATTATGGTTACTTTTACTTGCATTTGCAAGAGCTTTTGGCAAGTGCCTAAGCCCTGCACCGTATGAATATATGATGGTGTGAACTGAGAGGTCTGTGGAGGACTCACTCATCCCCTCATCTTTTAGAAGGTATAGGAAACTCATTGCTATTTGCCTTATTGGACTTCAGTGGTCATTTTACCTCCTATCTTTTAACTTTTTCTTAATGATTGCATTTTTCTTCTTCACTGTCTTTCAAGCAGTTGACCTCTCTTCACGAACTTATGGAAAAGATCCAACACCTCATTGTCTGGGTTTTTTTTGGTTTTTTTTTTTTTACATAAGTATAAGTGAGAAGCAATAGGTTCTTTGTAGATGTACAGGATTCACTCCGACTTGTGTGGTGCTTTTTGAACTCATACCAGTAAAGAAGCAGGCATGAAAGAAGCGTGAAAACATTGACACTTCTCACATGGACAGGCCATTGCAGATGATGGAGTAGAAACAAGCAATAGGAGCAGCTCCTGTCACAGGAGTATCAAAATGTTCTTTTGATCATCTGCTCTCATTTACCTCCCCTGTATCTAGCGCTGTCCCACTGGTCTGCATGTCTCTTTTATTTATCTCCATCTCCTCTCCCAACTTTTCCATCACTGTGGCAGAAAATGTATGGCCTGTAAGGAAGTCCCCACTTCAACTTTCATATATATCATAGCAAGTCTTATTATTCCCAGGCTGGTGTGCTTCATGACATGGTCTGCCTGGTTTGGGTCCACAGCCTCCCTCACTCTCCACGCCTCTTATATACTCTAAACAAGCACACACAAAGGACCTAAAAATCCTCTACTATACCCTGGATTTGCATCTTCTGTTTGATTTTGCAGGAACTGTGTTTTCATTTTTCTGTTCTTTCCTTTTGTCTCTGAGTTAATTAAAGTGAACTGATTAATAGGTACTCTGCTGTAGCAACTACCCAGCTGGAAAAGTATCAATATGAAGAGCATGTCTGATTTGTTATCTTATGTAGAAGGGCCAGAACTCATTTTAAAATACCTTTAACAGGGTGTATTTTCCAAAAGAAACAGTTGAGATAGAGTACTATATAACTAGCCACAGGATCTACCCAGCTCACTGCAGCAGACATTTGAACTTAGAGGTAGGGATGTAGCTCTTGTTCCATCGAAACAACTTCAGGATTCTATCTTTTATTAAAATGGTTCTGATTCTTGTACTTGGCATTGTCACCAATATACCTTGAAGACTTTCTGGTGCATAAGCAATTTTGTACATTTAGGGAGGAAAAAACCCAACCTAACCCTTAATAACATTTTGGCTATCATTTTCACAGTAAGGCAACAGGAGCTGGGTAGTTCCAGAAGTCAGTGGTGGCAATTGTATTTGGAGCTCTACTATAACTCATATTTGCATTTTACAACCAAACCATATCCTCTTTATTACTGATTTTGTGAAAACTCTGGTGTCTTTTCAGTTGTGAGGGTTTGCAAGTACACATAGAATCCACTGCTCCAGTGACTTATTATGGAAAATAAATGTTAGCAGTAATCTTTATGTACTGTCTAAGGAAATGTTACATCAATCCAAATAATCTTAAAACATGCTGAGTTTATCAAAAGATCAAAGACTTGATCTGAAATATTTCTTTTTAATTTCATTTTGTGATTGGTTCCAAAATTGTTCATTCTGCTCCTGATTCAGAAGTTTGAAAATACCAATTCCAAATTAAATTTCACCTGGGGAGAGAAAACAAAACAAAACTAAACAAAACAAAACAAAACTTGTTAATTTTCTTGATTTCTTGTTACTTCCTCTGAGATCCATTTAAGCAATCAAGCAAAAAGAACAACCAACCAAAAAAAAAAAAAAAAAACAACAAAAACCAGCGCAAAATATTTTCTGATTATTGAAGTTTCTGTAGAAAGGGGGATTTGCTGTTAAGAATATGTTTGCATGACATGCCTGTTTTCACCTCTGTAAAGTTCCTCCAGTACCTGCCAGAGGCCGCACTTGAGTTTGATGTTTTTCCCTGAATCTGCACGCTAATGCATTTGGTTACTGCAGAACAGTTAGTGTTTGTGCCCAGGATGATCTAGAAAATTAATTTCTGAAGGCATGTTTTCCTTGTTTTCCCAGAAAATGCAGTATAATATATGTTATGTTTGTAACTTACAGGAGCAAGCAGGTCATTGAAACATAAATGAAAATTGAAAATTAGGAGAAACTGACAATTTATAAATTATTTATTTTAACAAGCTCTAGCTGCACTTACAGTTCATTTTTAAAACTCATAGATTTGTGTCTCAATATGCTTCATGTGTATTTAAAGATGTAATATCTTGCCTAACCTTATCCAATAACTACTTTATATCTATTGTATTAGGTAGGTTGGTTCATGAAAAAATTAGTTCTGTATGAAACACAGAAATTTCACTTCATCTTATATTAATGTAATTGTTTTGGGGTTAAAATTTTTTATTAGCACATTCTTTTTCTTGTTTTATTTTAGGATTTTCTCTAGAGCTTAAATATTCAGAATCAAAGGGATGAGCTGACATTTAATCAAGTAATGATTAGTACTTTTTTCAGATAAGTCAATCACCAAAAGAATTTGACTTCATTCTTTTGAGCAATGAATATTAATATTTAGGGATTTATCTTTTTCAAGGCCAGTTTCTTATTATGAGTGCTTGGGAACTTGTAAAAAGTTAAAAGGAAATTCATATTTTTCAGCACAAAGAACTAAAGGCCAGACCTTCATGTTAACATAAATAAAGCTTCTGACATCTAAGCAAATTATAAGATAAATTTGCAAACAGATTAAACTTAAAATGAATGCCACTTATTTATTTAAAGGAAAGTGAAATAAATTAAAATCCAATAAAAGCTGGCATCACAAAAAAAAAATAAAAAAATCAATATTCCTCCTACTTGCAGAATCCAATGTGAAAATCACCATTTAGAAGAAAACGCATATTAGTTTGGTGGGAAAAAAATCACTATCAGTTGCAAATCCTCTCTTCCTCTCCCAAAACAGGTAGATCATATAATTAAAATAAATTATATTTCTTTAAAGAATAATTAAATAATTTTAGATCTGGATAAAAATGCTTAAACATTTGCTTAAACAATGTCTTCTTCCATTTGTTGGTGTTTTGTCATTTTGCAGTTGTAAGGGCAATTACATTCTTATTTAGTAAGCCCATACAATTTCATTCAGCTGCATCTTCACTGCAAACAGCAGAAATCTACTTACCATAAGACAACTTTATTTATTATCTGTTGATTGTTCATGGAACAATAAACAGAAAAAGGACTTTAAAAATTTGCATTGTTGTCATAAAATGTCTTGCTAGGTTTTGTAAAGAACAGTAGCATGTGGAATATTAAATTAAGATATGATAAATTTGTTGAAAATAAACATCTCAAGATTAATTGATCTGGGGAGGTAACTCTTAGTTGAAAGGCACAGATAATAATTTTACCAGACATTGCTGTCTTAATTTTCTGAAATAAATCCATTATTGTTTATGTACATGAATATCAGAGAAACATACACACAAATACCTCAGTGGTAGGTGTGTGAAGAGTGTGCACCCTGCATTCAACTCATGCAGCTGGCTGGAATTTCTTTTCTTTTTTTGTCACCATCAGTGCTCCTCGCTAGTTGAATTAATGGAAAGTAATTAATCTGCAATATAGTCCAATGGTGTCAACCACAGCAAACCATTCATGGTACAGAAGAGCTGAAAAAAGAAAAGACAACAAAATCCTCACCACTACCAAAACCACATATTAAAATCTGAATTTGTTTAACACCAGGTTTTACTGTCCTTGATATTTTATTTTGTGGTGTCTGCCTTTTGCTATGGAAAATACAGGTAGAATTAATTTGGTCAAATTTAATCGTCTAGAAATAACATGTAGCCACCTGATGCTTTCTGTATAATCTATGAAAAGAAGGCATCTCTAGAAGCGGCTCATGCCACCCACAGACAGAAAGGTCAGCAGAGCCACTGACTTTTTTTTTCTCCACCTCTTTAATTACAAAACAAAGCTCAAAGCTGGATGGTTTGCTTGAAGGGGATATGAATCTCTCTCAATGCCTCTGTATGCTATGAAGGAAAATGTAACATTTCATTTTATGTAATAATCTGTCTTGTGGGATTGATCCGTGTAAATATGTGATGTATCAAAGTCGTAATGGGGCTGTATTAAACAGTGAATGCAAGACAGAAGGGTTAAATTTTACAGCAGTAGATTAAAAAAAATCTTTTAGAGGATTTTATACTGAGTAATGAAAAATTTAAACCTTTAATTCAAACACTAGGAACTTTTAAAGCTAATGTGAAATATATATATGTTCATTAAAATGAATGTAAGTGGACAGTTGTATTTTTCACAGGAACTGAAATGGGGTAAGCAAATAATTCCTATTAAATCTTAGTAATTAGGCACTTTGAAAAACAGCCCAGTATCTATCTGTGTTGTAGTCGTCTACGCCTCTGCGAAAATATGACCATCAGATCTCAGGAATTTTACCAACTTTTTAAAAATCATCACAAAAAGAACCATACTTGATAAGTACTTAATATATTTTTTATTTCTTTGTGTTTTCAAGGGATTTTGTTTGCATTATTCCAATGACTGATTCCATTTGTGAATAATTTTCCTCTTGTGTTCAGTCAGAATCTCCCCAGGAGTAACCTGTGCCCCTTGATTCCTTGTAAAAGAGGAGTCTCCATCTTTGTAGTCACCCTTTAAATACTAGAACATGGTGATAAGGTCTCCCCTGAGCCTTTCTCTAGGCTGAACAAGTCCAGCTCTCTCAGCCTTTCCTCAACACTTGATCTCTTTGTGGCCCTTTGAACCCTCTCTAGCCTTTCTGCATCTTTTTTTGCATAGCAGGGACTGAAAAATGAATACAGTATTTCAGGTTTGGTCTGACAACTGCTGAGTAGAGTGGGATAATGGCTTCTCTGTCTCTGCTGGAGATGCCGTTAGTTGATTTAGCCCAGCATCCTTTTGGCTTTCTTTGCTGTAGCAGCACACTGTTCACTCATACTGAGTTTGTTATCCACCAGGACCCCAGGTCCCTTTCCAAAGAACTGCTCCTCAGCCAACCTCTGTCTTGGAAACCTCCAAGGATGGTTATTTTACAGCCTCTCTGGATAAACATTTATTGTAGCTTTTGAAAAATTAGGATTTTTTTTCTTTCTTTTTTTTTTTTTTCCCCCATCTCTCTGCATTATCCCTTAAGTAGAATGCATAAGTTCTCCCACTTTAGAATGACAGTAAAATTAGGGTTAACCGGAGTTAATGTACAGTTATTTCCAGCACTGGACTTTCTCAACATCTATTCCCTGAAAAAAACAAACAAACAAACAAAAATAGCAAACAAGCTAACACACTGGAACAACAGAAGCCTGATAGAAACTGCACTTTCCTTGAGATCTCACACTATGAAAAAAGTTGGTGTATTTTTGTGATATATTATATTACGCCTTTTCCATCAGAAGAACATTTTAATCAATGCATTGTTAAATCTACTGACTTTCCATCTACTTTTCAGAAGGGTAGGCTGGTATGATTTATTCTCCAGTGTTCTTGGATGACATATTGTCTACTAAAGCGAAGGATTCACTGTCAAGACCATTATAATTCAAGTAAAAAAAGTACTGAAACCCACATGATTGCAATTTTTATAGGGGAATGTCATCTAGATCTGTATGTATTTGAAAAATCTATATAGTGCATAAGTAAGAAAAATAGCATTGATTCTTTCTCATTTGGGAAAGTTGTTGGATTGTACATTTTTGAAAGAAATAGTTTTCTTTCCTCTGCAAAACAAAAAAAAATCATGCAGAAGTACATTACTCTCAAAATCAAATGTAATATAACTGTGTGATATCAGAGGAAGGTGTTGTTTGTGTGGAGGCATGACTGAAATTTAGAAAGAGACTTTCCTGAATGCAGAGTGAGTGGAGAATATTTCCATTTCATTTGCAGGTCTATTCCTTCCTACGCTCGAAAGGAAACACTACCTACATTATTAAGCTTGATCCTGACAATATGTATTGATGTGAAGTGTAGTGTAGCTGAAACTTGATAATGTTGCTAAGCACTGCAGGATTACAAATTTTGGTGTGCAAAGTACAAAGAAATAATTAGTTCACATTTAATTCTAGTCTTTATGACAGCTACTAAAATAATAATTAAAAAAAATCCCAAACAAACAAAACCCCACGCTGCATACCTTATGTAAGGATATAATTATGATTTCCCTAATACATAGGGAAAGATGCAAAAATCAGAATCCACAAAATCTCCCAAAATTCCATAGTGCATTATGTTCTAAAAGAGACTGAAAGAAAGATATGGAAATATGTTGCTAAATAGCTATTTGGCTGGGCACTGAGAGAGTCTTGTTCAAAGAAACAGAAGAATCACCAAAATAATCCCTGATTTAGTCTTTGACAAGTTGGCATTTCAGCATCCTCCACTGTATGAACTATTATGTGCTGATTTCAGCATGCGAACAGTAAAATTGGGTCATGACTACACATTTCATTACAGTCTCTGCTTTTTCAAACTCTTATGAGAAAAGCTGTGGGATATTAATTTTAATGTACACATATAAATATGTATTTACGCATCTATATATAACCTACATCTATTAAAAAGGCTAACACAGAAAAGTCATGCCTTAAATAACCATGTCATCATACTACAGCAAAAAGAGAATGGAGAATATTTTAAGGGAAATGAGTATGGAAGTACTAAACTCCTCTGTACTAACAATGTAATTTGATTCAAAATAGCAGTAAAATTATATTCTCAAGCAGCTAACTGTTCTTCATACACTAGCATAGATCAGGTTGTAAAAAACACTTTTTAATACTTGATGGTACAAGTGGAATGGTGAATACCTCATGTTAGGAGGGAGATGAGCATTTTTGCCTGATGCTTGCAATCTGAGGACAAAAAGTAAGGGCAAAGGTTTCACCATCATTTTTAGAACAAGCTAGCACTTTATGAATCTAAAAATACAAGTGAAAAAGCAATAAATAATTCAGAGTAATTGTAATGTGTAATCTTAAACTGTAAGGAGATAAACAGCAAACAAAAATTTGGCCTTTAAATAATAATGATAATCAGATTTGGAAACTCTGAACATAAATAAACAAGTGGGCCTAGAGCATGTGAGGTGACATTAAGTTGAAAAGAGCACCAGGTTAAAGTCATATTTAGAGCTGAATATAGAATAACATTAGTTTGCTACAAATAGCTCTTAATATTAACTTCCTGTTTCTTTGTGGTTAAGGAAAATTTTTTCTTTGCATCTTTCTGGGTTTTTAAAATTGTTTCTGTGCATTTGATTATAAAAATGTCTCACCCATCCTTGCCAGTGCTAGACTGGGTGGCATTCATTTGTCCTTCTGTCTCTGTTGCCTGATAATTCAGCAATGACAGGAGCTGACAATGTTAAAGAACGTTAACTGCAAACCAAGGAAGAAGAGACATGGAAAAAGTACATAAAGAGACAAATAGAGGGGACAGTTGTTAATAAGAGAGGAATACAAAAATAAGGAAGTGGAAAACAGACGAAACACAGAGAATACAAGGAGAGAGATAAAGAATATGTAAGTAAGTGTTGAGAAGTAGTAAAGACAGCAGATGAAAGAAGCACCTAGTTTTTGTTTTAGTTTGCTGATCAGTCTTATTTCTTTTTCATTCTCCACCTCTGCTGAGCTCTCACATCAGTAAGAGTGTAATAGCAATACCCCTTCCAAAAATTTTATTTTTTTTTTTAACTCTTTAGTGGTGTGTTGGTTGAAAGATGCCAAGTTATGTTGGGATATCGGTGTAAAACTTTTCAAGATGGGATTCTGAAACAAAATATAATCCAGTTCTAGGTGTATATGATATTAAACAATTCCAGGAGTCTTAAGTACCTGACAGTAGTATACCCAGTACTACTCTTGGAGGATTGTGTCAGGCAGAGATGCTGTGTCTTAGGAGGCAGGGAGTCCTGTGGAGAATCCTGTACAAGGAAGGAACTAATTCTTGTTCAGTTAGTCGAAAATCTGAAAATCAAGAAAGGAAAAAGGGAATCTTTTCACCTCTCTTGCTTCCTTGGAGTAAGGCCCCAGCTGCAGGTTGAAGTCCCCCATGAGGCTGTGGCAGTTCTGTCTCTGCAGAGGTGTGACCATATTGGTAGTAGGCAGTGAAGGAGAGGGAAGAAGTTACTCCTAGTACAGTCCTCATTCCTAAAAGCTCTTGTATGAAATGGGTAATGAATTAGTGGGTGCTTGTGGTGGATATTTTATTTGGAATATATTTTGTGCCAAATTCAACTGGTGTCTCCATCATCACTGCAGATTGACTTTGCAGAACTTCTGGTGTATTTCTAGTCGCCATGATTTTTTCCTACAAATTAGATTTAAATATTTTTGTATTTAGGCACAATTTCTATTGTGGTCTGTTTGTGCATGGACTTAGCCATCCCCCCCCCACCCCCAATAGCATTAGAAAAGAGATACTTTCTTCTCAACATAGCCTCTGTTTTAATTTTGCTTAGTATACTGAATAGAGTCTTGAACATACCTGAACCATCTACTAAGTGCAACAGTAATATATTTCTCAACATCTTGCTCAAGAGTTCTGGAAAGAAGGCTTATCATAGGCTGAGGTCAGTTCATTTCCCCTCTTTCCTAGAGTGATAAAAATATGAAGACCTAATGAATTAAAAAAGCCTTTTTCAACTCTCAGGACATGGAAAGGTTTTCTGGCAAAAAAGTATTAAGGAAATCTAAAAAAAAAAAGGTCTGATTTTCTTTTACAATAGTATGTTTCAGGCAAAAATGCCTGGCTGTTTTTAGGTAAAACAGATATCATGATCTTAAGTCTAACAAATTTATCTGTAACAAGTCAATGAAGCTTAGTGAAGCACTTGTTAACGAAAAGAAAAATATTCCCCAAAATAAAGTGTTTAAACCCAAGAAAGAATTACACAATTTTTAAATACGTACCTCCAAAATGCACTGTGGGCTACTGATACAGCCTTTAAAATGTTTAATGCTGAAAAAAATTGATTTCTTTGAGAAATGACAGTTTTTCATGCTGCAATATTTCAGTGTCTAAAGACAATTTCTGTATTAACATAAAAAAGTTAATGTATTTTATGTTCATTAGAATTTTTACCTATCCTTCCCTCAAAGCTTGGATTATTTGTGTTTGTTTTAATATAGTTGAAGTTAACATAAGTAGATGTGGCAATGCTTAGCTATCTCAGTTAATATGGGAAGTTCAGTATTGGAAGAAAGGTATTTTAAGATATGTCTCTGTTATTTTGGGGATAATTTAACTAATGTTTCTGAATATTTGTAAAAAAGTTGTTTAACTTCTTCTTACAATAGTCTATTGAATGATAATGATTTATTAATGTGGAGAAATAATGCACCCTTTTTTATAACAAACCAGCCAGCAGCCTAGAACTTGCTTCAGCTTCCTCTAGACATTTTTAATAACAACATTTAAAATCCTGTAGATGCTTCCAGAAGTTCAAGTAATCCACTTTTCTAATTAGTTGTAATCTTCTTACCTTTAGCTTGTAATTAACTGTCGCTATCATATATATGATCTGTCCTGTGACTGGTGAGGAGAATGGGGCCCACTCTGTCTCCCATACCTCAGCAGCAGCAATGCCTGTTCCCAGCATGCTGACAGGGATAGAGGTGCATGAAGCAAAGGAGAAACCATAGCTGTCTAGCTGTCAGGTATTAATTATTTTCTTTGAGTGGGCGCAGCTGCAATAAAGAAATAGGAGTTTGTAGATTTTTATGTGTGCATTTCTTTGTTGAAGGTGGTTTTTTAAAGTAAGTAATACCTCAGACAAGAATGCGAAGAATCGTGGCCACTTTCCATCCTGAGTGTGTTTGTTTCAAAACAAAAAACTTGCAGATTGGGTTAAGAAAATAAGGGTTATAAATCTTGGATGTGAGTTGCTCATACTAATTTTTGAGAAGTCATTTTCCTTAAGTGTCCAGTTAAGTGATTATCTCTGTTATATTTCTGAAAGATTTTGAATAAGTTTCAAAAATATGCCATCACCTGCAGTTTCTTTCTTGTTAGAAACAAGCTACCAGCATCTGTGCATATAATACTTACACTACTTTCACTAATAATAACAACAATTAAAAATAGTACAGCACCTATTCAGGTTAAAAATGATGAATTACAGCATGGCAGGCTACCAGTTACTTTCAAATAGATGGTAAATAGAAATGATTCACCATGGCTCTGGTTTTGAGAGCCGCAGGTTGAACTTCAGAAAGGAAAATTGTAATCTAAATGCTGAAATTATGTTGGAAGTGGGGAATCAAAGAAATGATGTTTAATCTTTTCTTTCATGACACTCTAATCAGCGACTTTTATTAAACACTTAGAAACATATACTTAAAGTATTAAATATAAAATGAAACTTCTTGAAACTGCTGCACTGATAGAAGTGAGAAGGGTCAAACCTAACATTCAAATTCATATTTCATCAGTACATTTCTCTACTTAATAGTGCTTTTTCCCCTGCTTTTAGACTTTGATAATGAAAAACATATTTTGGTTTTGTGTGAGTACTAGAAATAGGACTTGCAATCATAAAATCTTTTGCTACTCTAATCTCAGTTCCATGTAAGTGATCAAATAAAAAATTCAGTCTGCCAGGCAACAGTCAGCAGCAATCCTGGCAGCTGATTTTGTTGACTAAGACTTCTAGAGTGAAAGCTTGTTTTGCCGTGGGAATGCTGATGGCCTCAACTGCCCAGCAAAAGTTTGAAACAATTAAAAGCTAAATGTAAGGTAAAATTTGTCATATGGTGACAGTTATTAGACTGTAAATCACGAAGGGTAGAGAATATAGCAGGTTATATAAAAGTATATATACTGCATTCTGCATAGGTAACAGAAGACAAAGGGATTGCAATTTCTTAACCCTTTACCACTAACTTTACTGTCAATAAATCAATTGTATTGGAATTGTAGACGTGATTTTTTTGAACTTACTGCGTTAGTGCATTTTCAGTTGGGTTTCGAAGGTTATTTTTAAGACAATAATGCTGTGGTGTTTCCAATAAGTTACCTCAGAATAAAATAAAACAACAGCTTTATTAACAGCATCAAATATAAGCTGCTTACCTCTAAGTGGAAAGTCAGATTTTTAACTGGAGGTAAAGTTGCAAAATTCTGTTAAAGAATTTAAGTTTTGTCATTATCAAACCAACCACCACTGACATGCTTACCTTTTCTTCTATGTTGCATTGAAATGTAAACCTACTGAATTGGCAAAACAACAAACCACAATTTAGAAATAAATCTTTAGAGCTGGAAAATACGCATTGGCTATGTCTCATTGAACTCTCACTCAGCAAGCACAAACTAAACTCAGAAACTAAGGTAACTTTTGTGAGACCATGTCCACCTAGCTATAATGGATATTTCTCGATTTCTCAAAGAAAAAGAGCTTGATGGATTTGAAAGGAATTTTTATAGGCCTATTTATGATGTGCAGCTTGAGCACAGCTCAGAGCTAAGTTGGAGCTGCTAAAAAGAACTGGAAGGCTACAGGACACCTGGCAAATAAACAATGGTCATTTCTTCAGCTGCAGCAGGCACATAGATGTCCTGTTGGGTTGTTAGGGTTGAGGAAAGAACATCATTCAGTCTTTACTGAAGATAAAATAAAATACGAATTTTCTTAGAAAGCTATATATATATATTTAGCTGAATGACCATCCAGCTAAGTCGACAGATGGACTTCTTAAATTTATTTTTGAGCGTAAACAATACAAAACAGCGATATAGAAGTCATTCTATAAACATTTTGAAAAACAACTTCTTTAGGAGGGTTCTGGGGTGACTTTTTTCCTTGCTACTTGTTTTCTCCTTTTGTTTGTTTGTTTTTGCCAATGCTTCATGTATATAGCTACAAAGAAAAACACTCCTGAGGTAGACTCTTCATATGTTCTTCTATGTTCTCAATCAGGACAGAGAAAGTTATTTCTTATAATCTTATCCAATTTTATACTTCCAAATTCCTTAAGATCAGAAAAAAAAAACCCAAAAACAAAAAAACCCTGAAAACCCAGACAAAAGAAAACATTGCTGTGCCAATGAAGAGCTGTGCTGCTGAATTACATGTAAGAATTTCTAAAAGACTTTTGATTGGAATTAACTGATATATTCTGAGGATATAAGTGGAAGAGATAGAAAAGGGAGAATAAGGGAGAAACTCTTACACTGAAGTGTAAACCTGGCTTGGCTGGGTTTTTGCCAGCTGGCTGGTTTTGTTCCTAGTGTAGGATTTTCCTAATGTTCCCCTAATGTTCCTGATAAGGGTGCTAGGATGGAGCTAAGCTCAGGCTAGCTGCCTAAGTATGGAATAATCCTCTTACATGATTGCATTATTGGACTGAAATTTTCATTTGTTTCCTTTAGAAATTTTTTAAGTTTAAAATACAAATTCTGAAAAACATGCTTATGTTACTCATGTCTTGTTACATTCCAATATGAAAAAAATGCAGTTCAAGTCTTAGTTTTTATTCATTTTGCTTATCATGGTTTTCTACATTTGTGTTTAGGTCATAATTAAAGTCTCATCCAAAAATTCTTGTATGTAGCTTGTCACTTACGAATGTGTCACCTAATCTAGCTTGTACTTTACTATATGTGAGAATGATATCTTCTTGAGAATGCCATGTGATTTGTTTCCATAAAACTTTAAGTGAATTCAGATTGCCAGGTATCATTATCATTTAACAGTGAGTAGGACACATTTGTGTATTTAGGTAAACAAAACAAGCAATACTGTCATGTGTATATATAATAAACACCTGAATAGAGAAGACTTTCAGAAAACATAAGGTTCTTTAAAGATCTTAATTGCACTTCCTATAGCAAAAATATTGCATTGACAGCTTTTTTAATAAGTATGTATTGCTCCTTCTTCAAATTATTAAAACCAGTGAAGAACAGTATGTCTTCACTTACCACAAATAGGTTAGAGAGCACATTGAAAACATACCTTCAAACACAATATACATAGCAATGTATCACATTCATATTAAAACATAAATCAGATAGACAACAAGGAAAATTAGATGTTTGTATTATATGATTAAAGATGTATGTTGTTTCTAAGGAAAAAAAAATCCCTTATTCCAAGAGGACAGTAGACAAAGCTAGGAAGTATTTCCTGAAAGGGGAAAGTTCACAGTAAACTTCTTTGGCTTGTTTTGAAGTCTAGAGTCAATGGAATATTTTCTTTCATTCTACCTGCAGATTATTATATATAAAGTAAAAAAGCCAGAAAAATGCATGTGTATCTTTTAAAATATTGACCTAGAGTATCAATCATAGGCATGACTATATAATAAAATAGCAAAATCATAAATGAGCTCTGTTGTATGTCTTTTAAAATTCAGGACAAATTTTGTTACAAGAAGCTGAAAGAATCTCGTTGACATTAGTGGTTACTATTTTGAGTCAGTAATATTTTACCAGAAGGGAAAATGCTTTGCTTCAAATCAATGTCAAGTTTTGCAAGTGAATCCAAAACTCTCTTAAGACTGAAGATTTTGTTTTTCTCAGTTATTTTCCTGATACGTGGAATTTTAGTAGTTGATAAAACAAGGATATGAATTCACTAGAGTTCAGAACTCACTTCTATAGTATATGACTCATTATCATTAAACTACTTAGTAGTTCTTAATAACATGAAAATTTCACTTGAACAAATCAGAAAGTTACTAAGGATAATTATATTTTTATAAAGCTGCCTCACACCATAGTGTATATACACTGCCTGTGTCTATATATTTTATACATACATGTGATATATATGTATACATATATATATATAAACACTACATATTGGTAAATGTAACGTGAAAATGAGGCAGCCATAAAGATTGAACTAAATACGGTAACTTAAGAAAATAAGAAGGAAATAAACCAAGAATGATGATAAATTGGTAAAGGACAAGCTACAGGAAGCCATCCTGGAAACAGAAATTGAAAAATGGCATTGTAATAGCTTAAATTTACTATAATATTCTATGAGATTAGCCATATCAGGTCAGAAGACAGTTACACCTAATTCAGTACCTTAATTTTAACACCAATCTCTGGCAAACAGTGAAGAGGCGAGGGGCAACCATGTTGTTATATTTTTCAGGTGTACTTATACTCTCCATTAGTCAGCTATTACTGTCTTTAATCATTCTTCATGCTGGGTTTTTTTTTTCCTCCCATAAATTAGGAGAAGTGTTTTGAGCCTATGTCAACCAAGGCAATCATTTATGTGCATGCACAGAGTTCAGCTGTGAGTAAAGTGATAACATAGCTCCTGTTTTGAACTTCCAATCTGATGATTTCAGGCCTTTAATTACATCTTTTGTTTTATGACAAACAATCAACTCTTATTCACCTTCTTCTTAGCATTTATGATTTTACAGATTTCTGTTACATGTCTGAGATTTAAAGGTCAGTTCTTGTACAAATGTGTTTGTGTATCTTTGAGAATCCTTGCTTCCCTTCTTTTTCTCTTTTCAAATATAATTGTCCTTTTGGGAATATGAGGACCAGAACTATTTTACTATCCCTTCCTTATCATTCTTAAGCATTTGGGGTTTATATTTCACTCTTTGGGTTTTTTTTTACTCTTTAATATTTAGCTAGCATTTTCATAGAACTGTTCATTATAGTTGCAAGATCTTTGTCTAAGTAGTAAGGTTAACAGCTAGTAGTTATTACCAGTAGTAACCCCTCCTCAGTGTTAACAGGAAAAAAAAATCAGGACTGTTTTCTCCAGTGTGCATCATTTTATTATTTTCAGTATTGGTTTAGCTATTGTACTATCAAGTACTCTCTGAACCTTTTGGCACTTTTTTCAACATTCTGAGTACTCTAATTAAAAAAAAAAAAAAATCTTGTTTATTTAAGCTTTGAATACGTGGCTCAGAATTTAAATTAAAAAAAAAAAAAAAAGGCATTTCCATTTAGTATTTTAACTCTGCCATTGTCAGATCTTTCACATCCATTTTCTAGAAGGTAATCGTCCACAAAATATTAATCCTCCCCACCACTGGCTACCCTTATAAGTATAAAATTGTAGAGTAAAATAACTGAAGGATCGTATGTAATTCTCCATATTTTAAAGGAAATAGCAAGATAGACCAGACTAGTAGTCCATCTAGTCTAGTATTCTCTCTTTGCTACAGTAATGCAAACGTGTTTCAGAGAGTACTGTAGCAGGCATACTCCCAACAACTCATTTGGAGAGTGCATTTCTTTTTATAGTTGTCACACTTCAAAGCTGGAAATAAGAAGCTTCAATCATTCATCCTTCAAGCCATTACCATTGCTCTTCAGGGCACAAGGTGACAAGAGCAAAGAGATGTTTTAAGGAGACAGATTACTCCATTGTTTTCCACCATGGGTACACTGCATCTTCTGATGTATGTGGCCTTGTCCAGTGTTAAAGACAGAGTGCTGAACTAATCACAGGTCTGCTCCAGCATAGCATTTCCTGTAAGACAGCAGATGAGCCAGTATATGTACAACCTTTTCCATCTGTAGTACATAATTGCGGATGAAAACACATAGTAATGCATATCAAAAAGTCAATTAACTGCACTTGTAAGTCATTTTATACCTTATACTGGTATATGTACTGATATAAGCTTTGCAAGTACTCAATAATTTTTTTTTGCTGGAAGTCAAGGTTGTCATTTCTTCTATTTTTACACAACTTTGTTATGAGAAAATGCAATTTTCATTATAAATATTTTCTTTGTCTTTGTGGAATGGAGAAGACAACTGTGGAAAGGAATTGCAGATTACTTTCACTCTTTCTTTAATTTAACAGTGCCAGTCTAGTAACTGAAAATAAGTGTTCTTTGACTACAAAATATTAAAAAAAAATATTAAAATTGAGACAGTTCAATATTTTGCTCCATCTTGAGTAAATCTCTGTTCTGCATTCAGTAAGTCATTTGCACCTGCTTGGCAACTAGAAATGGGGACAGTGCTATCTGTCTAACTCAATGAGGTTGCGTGAAAGATACACAGAGCCACTAATCACACTAGTGATCATCTAATTAAAGATATTAGACTAATGACTGTCCTAATCCAACATGGTTTTCACAGTTGAAATCCTCAACTGTTCTTATTTAAACTGCTTCAGAAGAGGTAAATTTAACCTAATATACAAATATGTATTGACAGCTTGCATGCATTTGGGAATGTACTATGAATCAGATTCAAGGTGTTTGAAATGATGTTGACTCTTCTGTTGACTTTTTAAATTGTTTTGTAGTGTTCATAGTCTTATAGAGTTAAGTCCAGAAAAGACCATTAGGTCATTTCATCTAACTATTTGTAAGCCATATATCAAGATACTCCTTTAAGGAAACCTTAAAATTTTATCTGACTACAAGATGACTTGTGGATTGGTTAGCATGCATTTTCTTAAAGTCCAGTTTGGAATTCAAGCCATCAAGAGAGAATTTGCTATTTTCCATGGAATGGATAATATAAAACCTCTTACAGTCAAGGCTGACTGTCTTTGGTTTTGATTACACAATATGTTAATTATTATTATTTTAAGAGTGCATTATTTTATAGTATACTTTAACTAGCCTTACCTCTGTGTTCTCTAGATTTAAAGTTTCCTGTGGGTCCACTGAAGACACAAATAACTCGAATTACTTCTTCTCTATAAAGTGCAGAGAAGAAAAGCATATCCAACATGAACAAATGTTCACAATTTGGCACTGAAAGGTAGCCTAGCAATCAAGACCAATTCAAAGTCTTGATAACCAACTCAGTGTGCACAAGGTACCAAATATTGTATAAATTTCCTTGTTGGTGAAGAAATATATTGAAATTCTGCTCTCACCTATATGTGTGCAAGGAGAGAACATGTCTGTGTATGAGATTTCTTTAAAAAGGGGTCTCTACTGTGATGTTCTTCTGTACATAGAGCAGAATAAGCAGCACAGCTTAAAGTAACAGACACATGTCAGATGAAGGAAAAAAAATACTGGGGGAAAAAAGGAAAAATAAAAGGCAAGGAAAATTTTGTCATGCTGCTTCAGTCCTAATTTTTTTAGAAATGCTTACCAGAATTCTGGTGGCTTTTAGAAGACTTTGCATTAAAGCCCACAGTCAGAACTGCAGGGATACTTTTCATGACAATATGCTGTTAAGGGCACAGACAGAAAATTCATTGGAAAATTCATTGTTTTCCAAAATTTCTGACTTTCTAGCAGATATAATTCTCCTCATTCATCCCCAGTAAGACGTTTTCAGCTTAGTGGGTCAAACCTTTATTTATTTATCAACATCATCTACACCTCTAAAGAATTAAGCCCGTAGACCTATGTAGAGAAATACTGAAATATTTTCTCTCTTCTAATTGCTATTGGTTTAAGGAATGGCTGACTTTTAAACAGTTTAGTGACCTTTTATGATCTGGAGTAATTTCTTTCACTATCTTCCAAAAATTGATTTGTTGGTTTGTTAGTTTTGCATTTGCATGGTAGTTCTGGGCACTGTACAGAATGTGCTTTTCCTCCGGATTCTTCCTCCCTTTATCAGAGCATACCAAATTTTCAAGCTTTTATGCTATTTTTCTCTTTGTATGTTTGTTACTGGAGCTCCTCATGCACTTGGAGACTCTGCAAAGCTTCACATAATTGTTTTCATCTATTTTGATGATTCTTAAATTTTCATATATAGTTTTGCATTTTTTCAAGGATTTTCCAGGAAAATGAGCTCTTTTTGATGATTCTTCATGACCTTCATTCATTGTGCTTTCCATCTTGCCCTCTTGGATGAATATATACTGTGACTACACAAGTTTCTGTGTGAATATACAAATATGTATGTGTATATGCACACATATACAAGTGTATACATATTTTTTGGTATGTATATATAATCATGTAGATGCATAACATATTTCGAATATGCATTTGTGGATATTCACAATAGCATATTTAGGCATATAAGGAGGCACACAGATCCCAGCTGGCTGAGTGGCTAGCTCTGTAAGAGTATCCTGGAGCATGATTTTCTTTCTGTGCTCTTTTCAAGGACTCCAGCATTTCATGACACATACGGAAGTCAAATGTATAGTAGTGTCTGTTCATCAGTATGACAAAGCAGTTTTTGTCTTCTGCAAATTGAAGTTCATTACATCAGTGCTGATATTCTCTCAGCAGGTGGTCGATGTCAATTATTTTTTGCTTCTGTGTAATGAAAGCTGCTACATATTCATTTCAATTCTGTTACAGAGCTCTGAAGTTCTGACAAGCTGTGAGCAGTTCTTCAATCAGGTAAACTTATGAACAGCTTCATACTAGTTGGAATCATCATGTCCTGACTAACCTGGATTTCTCACAACTTGTCTCTATGTTTGCCTCATACACAGTGGTTAGGTTGTCCTTTTCCTTTCTCAATTTTAGAACTTGTTGCAGAAGACAGATGTACGAACCTCACCTGTTCACTTATTTCCAAATGCTGTTTCCAAATGTTGGACAAGCTGATTTTTTTTTAATGGGTGAACTCACAAGCTAATTAACATTAATCTGAGACTTAAACCATGTCCACATGAACAACCTACCTTGTCCAGGTTAGCATGAAGTGTCTAGTCAGATCAAGCTGAGCTCTGTTCCCCTGAGAATAACAGCCCTGCTCTCAAGACTAGGGTGTGGGCTGCCAATATCATTCAAAAAGGCATGCAACAACCTGGTCTTAAATGTTGAATAAACTGCTTCTTAAGCAGATTTTATATGCAGACTGTATTCAGATGAGAAAAACCCAGAATGTGATGTTACATGAAAAATCTCTTTCAACTCTTCCACCTGCGGAGGTGCTCAAATTCCCAATTTCACTTCCAGGAGTTTGCCATAACTTTAATATATTTTACACATATATTTATTTATGTGTTTATATATATATATTATCGCGAGCTCTGACTCTATTGAAAACTAGTTTTAGTTGGTTAGATATTCACATTTTTTTCTAAAATTATAGATCTTCTTCCAAAGCCTTTGTTTATCTTAAAGCTCATTAGAGGAACAGTAACTAACTGTGTGCTCCTATTACATTAGTAACTAAATCTGTTAAGAAAGATCAGAGCCATGCCCACATAAATATCCCTTTGTGCCTGCAGAGTGTTTCCTCTACTATGTGCACATACACTGCCAGTGATAAGTGTGGATCTAGCATCAAAATATTGAAGCACAAGGCATACAGAAAAGAGTGCTGAAAAGATTCATTTCATACCCCTCCAAATAATAAGTCATCAGAATTCATTTTTGTGTTGGAAATCAGGAAGAGTGTAGTGGCTGTGGAGCTGCCACTGTTTACCAGAATTGGTTATCATCTGGACTTACACAGTACTGTGTGTATTAGATAGGTAGAAATTTGTTATCAATAACATGAAAACATAATGACAAGTTTAATGAGAAGGAAGCATGTAAAAACAGATTGCAATCAAGAGATAAAATTAGTCCTCTGGAAAAGAAGTTTGAGTTTTATGACTTGTTCATTAAAACACAGAATGACAGACTCACAGACAAGCTGAGGCTGGAAGGCACCTCTGCAGATCATCTAGTCCAAGCCTTTGCTTAGAGCGAGGTCAGCTACAGCAGGTTAGTCAGGGCTGTGTCCAGTTGGGTTTTGAATATCTCCAAGGATGGAGACTCCACACCTTCTCTGGGCAACCTGTTCCTGTGTGTGACCACTCTCATAGTGAAGAAGTTTTTTCTTATGTTTAAGTGAAATTTCTTGTGTTTCAGTTTGTGCCCATTGCCTCTCATCCTTTCAGCAAGTGTCACTGAGAGGAGTCTTCCTCTGTCTTCTTTGCTCTTCCTATCAGTTGTTTATGATCCCTCTGAGCCTTCTCTTTTCCAAACTGAGAAGTCCCAGCTCTCTCAGACTTTTTTTTGCTCCATTTCCTGAACCCCTTTGCTGAACTTATTCAAGTATGAGTGAATACTTGTACTCTTGTACTTTACTGTTCACTGTTATACTGGGAAGTTTAGCACTGGACTCAGCACTCCAGGTATGTCTCACCAGTGCTGAGTAGAAAAGAAGGGTCATCTCTCTTAACCTGCTGTCAACACTCTGCCTAATGCAGCCCGAGATACCATTAGCCTTTTTTGCCTCCGAGGCACACTACTGGCTCATGTCCATCTTGGTGTCCATCAGGACACCCAGGGTATACCCTGCATATCAGGCATACATTGGGCATATACCGGGACCTGGGGTTATTCCTCCCCATGGTCAGAACTTGGCGTTTCACTTAGTTGAGCTTTGTGAAACTCTTGGCCCATTTCGTCACCCTGTTGTTGTTCTTCTGAATAATAGCACACCAATATGGTGCATCAGCTACTCTTCCTAGTTTTGTATCATCTGTAAACTCACTGAGGGTGTCCTCACCATAATGATATCATTATAGTGATAACATTGAACAATATTGACACTAGTATATTTTCCTGAAGGAAGATCTGTGTGATGATGTGGAACTGACATTTGTTGCTTATGAAACAAAAAAATAATATTCAGACCATTATATTGCAAATAGTATGCCTCTGTCTTGATTGTCAGATCTACGTGAGGTTTTTGAGTTTTCTGCCATTTCCATTTTTGCCATTTTTGAGAAAGCTCTTCTTCCCCATTAGTGAAAACAAAATACTGTCTGAAAATCATGAACTAGTAATTTTTGAACTAATTACGGTGTTATTGATCTTTACGAAAATTCAAAATAATGTTCTTCATGGTCTTTGTGTTGGACTTAGTTTAGAGTTTCTAGGATTCATGTGTTCTGTATCTCAGCCTTTTAACCAAAGCTATAAAATTTAGAAATGTTAGCTTTGAAAATAGAAGCTCAGATTTTCATAATTTCATTTTCCTTTTTTTTTTTTTGATCCCCTTTTAACTCAGCAGCATGCAGCAGTCAATAAGTTTTCACTAGATGATCATCTAAAGGCACATTGTTGTCAAATTATAAAGAGATAGGTTATTATAGTTTATGTTACTCTTCCTTTTCAGAGCTCAGTGGTCACCCTATTTTTAGTTTAGATGTCTTTTGTGTTTACTTTGCTCAGTTCTGCAAAGTGCTGTAGCTGTTCTGGTGAATGGATTCCTTGAGGACCCAGGAGGAGGGAACATTTAGCATTTATTGGATCAATTGTCTCTTTCTACCATTTATGAATGTGCATTTGTACTGTTTTCCTGTATCATTCCAAACACAGTGAGCCAATTTGACCTTTCCTTTCTTGTGTCGGGTGATTCTATATTGTGAGGCTTCTTTGCACTAAGAAACTTTTTCTAATGATCCTCTTTCTTATTTTATCCCAGTTGTGCTGTCATGTAGGAAGCAAATATACATACCCAGAGGCAAAAGTTCAATGATGTTTCGGTAGTGAAACTTCTTTATGCTACCCGCTAGAGTTCTTGTGTTGGACTAAAATTTAGCTGCTATATTCTCTAATTACTTTTCTTACTTTTGTTCATATTGTATACTTGGAAATCAAACATCGGCAAAGATTTCTGCACCTGTCAGAGGTGACAATGTACTAGACAATAAGGTAATAATGAGAGAGGGACTACAGAAATCTAAGAAAGTGTTATGTATATCTGTAAATACTGCTAATACAGCATCATTAAATATTTTAGTATCAAGCTTCAAGTAAGCCCTGCTTCTTGCAATGCCCACATGAGCGTTTTTTTTACAGAAAATGTTTCACCTGCATCTATTATCCACGTACACAGTGTATTGCTGATTTATTGTATTTATGACTTACGGCCAGGTAGGATCCAACTGCTTGAGGAAACAAATCATATTAAGGAATTGCCACTGTAATGCTTCACATGTACTTGGTGATTATGTATCTGCAAGCATACTTAAATCAGAATACAGACAATCAGTATTTAGGCTTCTATTAGCATCTAAAAGAAGAGACGCTAATAATCTTGCTTCTTCAGGAAGAGAGGGCATTTAGGGTAATCAAGTCCAATTCTTTTGAACTCTTGGTTATTACACCTTCAGCAATTAGTAAAGGTCCATCTTAGTTTTGTCGTCTACCTGCCCTACTAAAAGACTGGGCCAAAATCATGTTCCTGTCTTCCTGGCTATTTGGACCCATTTATTTTTGTGTCAGTCTGGTCCTTTATTTTGAACAGCAGCTTTTGCTTCTTGTTCTGTGCTTTTCCCTTTCTCTTACTCTCTCTCCTTCCCACTCCCTGCCAAAAGATAATGTCAAAAGTCATCTTTCCGCATTGGTTTTGTAGCCTAAACTAGCCACACATTTTCCTACAAGCCACATTATTAGCATTCTTTCATTTAATAATTGTTTTTGTTTCTTTAATCACCCTCCAAGTTCTCCTCTGTACTATACCAGTGGCTTTACACATAGGTAACATGAGCAGGCAAGGAAGTACAGACCGTGTAGTATCACTGCTAATTTCAATTTTCATATATTCAAGTTCTGAAAAAAAAAAAAGGCATGTAGGATAACAGTTAGGTTCTATGAAGGCAAGCAACATAGAGAAAAGAAGGGAGAGGAAGAAACTCAGGTTTGTTCAGTTCATGACTGTCTTTGCTCAGAATATCTGCAATTATTAAAATCTTGTGATCAAATGAAATACCAGTTAAACCCAGCAGAGCCCACTGTAGCCACTTCACTCTGTTTTCATAGATATGGTATAAGTATTTTTTTGTCGGGTGATCACTCAGCATTTCAAACATAATAACGTTTGAAAGAAATTTTCAATAAATACATGCCCCCACTTACATGTAAATCCAAACTTTATCCCTGCTTGCATCTAATCTCTAGTTCAGCTTCCTTTTCTACCCTTCCACCTACAGGTTGTCACTGGAGACTGGTCTTTTCATAGCCTGTGCAATGAGAAAGATCTGCACGGCTTGCATAATAATTATTTTTCCGAGTAGTTCAGTAGGATTACAGTTTGGATTAAACCTCAGGAATACCATTCAGCAATGGCAACTGACCTATAAAGATCTATTATGAAGGATCTATATAAATAGTGTGGTATACTGGCTTCATAGAGAAAAAAAAAAAACAAACAAAAACTACAAACTACTTTCATCAAACTATGTAGAGCAATGTTTATTGGCTTGTGATTTCTGGATCAATGGTGGTCCATAAGCTTTCAGAAGGAGTGCAGCAAAATGCTATTTTTTTTGCAAGTACATAATATGCATGTATGAAGACAGATAAATAAACCAAACAGAGGTATATGGAATAAATACAGGAACACTAAAAAAGTATATTCAATGCAGCAGTAATTAAAACTCTTTGTGGCATTATTTCGTATTATGGATGGATGGATGGATGGATGGATGGATGGATGGATGGATGGATGTGTGTATTTGCACATACAGATGTGTGCACGCATGTACTACAGATCTATGTGTGTGTGTGTTTCTATATTTAAACTAAGTATCCTTCAAATGTGAAAAGTCAAACTAGATGTTCTTAATTATTCCTTCCACCTGTAACACAGCATGTAAGTGCTGTAATGAGGAAACTCATGAACTCTGCATACCACAAGCAATATCAATGGTTGACAAATTCCTATAGCTTTTCTGAGTCCTCATTACTTCTTTTCACCAGGTCAAAGACTGATTCAAGAGAGCCAGTTCTCTTGAATGGTAGTAGATCGTGAGAGGATGCAGCTCCAGGCACTGTGGCCGTTCTTGCCTTTTCCTCTTAGAAAGTTAGAGCCAAAGACATTCCTGCATTCACAGCTTTGTTTGGGGCCTGGTTTGAAACACATTGAGCAACGCTTTCTTCTCATTTAAAGGTCACAAACCTTTACCCACAAAGCTATTTTTTTGTCCAAGAAAGGAACCTGTGTAAGTGCCTTTCATTTTTAGCAAAATGTATTTGGTTTGGTTTTGTATGTGGAGCATAAGTTCCAAAGCCATAGTCTTTTACCATATCTGATCCATATATACTAGTTTCATCAACATTATATTGACATTACAGATGGAAGAAAAAAAAATACATTTCTATATAAAATAGCAGCAGTTTGACTGAATCATTCTGTACCTGCAAATACATAGCTTGTATCAGTATGGGCCCTTTTCCATTCATATAAAAGCATATGAAATTGCTTATGCGAATACTAAATTTATAAGTATATTGTTAGTAGGTTAATAATAAACCAGTACATATATTCATAGCTTAAGGGAAGTAGATGTCCTTATATGTTAAAGCTTTTCTAGACTAAGTTCTCTTTATACCTCCAAGTAGTGTAGATGAAGACAAGCACCCATAGATCAAGGCTCCAGAAAGGGCAGGGCATGACATTCTTTTATGCATAAAGCTGATACAGTTGTTTCAACAAGGAAACTCTGTAATGGAAAGACAGGAACAGGCTTGGTGGAATTATGAATATGAAGAAGAGTTTATGTACAGTTCTTGGAACATAGTCTATTATTTGAAATCTTAGAAGGTTGAGTGATCATTGACTGGGTTGAAGCTATCATCTAAGCACTGATGAAGCAGAAGCACTTCCACTGGTCTTGGCATAAAAGGACTATTTGGCTAATGCAGGACATTGCTAAGTAGTAACATATTCAATTGCCCCTTTGTTGTCCCAGAAAGCTTGTGAAATACCTGTGTTCTTGGACTTACTCAAGTCTCAACTGGACAAGCTGAAAGCAACCTGTTCTACCTTGAAATTAGCTCTGCCTTGAGGGAAGTTTGTAACAGATAATCTGACATCCATCTGATCTTCTCATGTAAATTATTCTGTGTACCAAAATGATCTCTAATACCTTCATTTCTGAGGAGGTACTCCTTGTAATAATATTACTCCTTGTAATAAAATAAGACTTGGGTGAAAAACTGGAACAGGAATCAGAGGTGATTCTTTCTAAGAAAACCTTGTGTTGGATAATTCTGCATAATGTGTCCATAGGAAGACATAAGGGCAATATCTTCACTACCATATAAGTGATTTATTAGACTGTCTCCCTTTATAAACAGGATTTTAGTATTTGGCTGCCATCCTCTAACTGGAATTTAGACTCTTAAGAATGAGTTTAGTAAGATTATTTATGGCCTTTATCACGGGCTTCAAAACATTCAAAACCTGTAAGGGATTAAACTAACTTGAAAAATTCTTCAAGTTTGTCAACAGAGAATATTCTTGCCTGTTCCTCTGTGTCTGCAACCAAATACAGCAACCAAACATCCCCATTCCTAAGCCTAAGTTATGTAGACACCCTTTTGAGGCTCTTTTAAAAACTAATTATATCCAACAGCTTTGTTTTTTAAACAGGCAACCAATTGAAACAAAGGAAAGATTGAAAAAGGTGAATGTTAAGTGAAATCTTAAATCTTCATTTTGTGAAGAAATTTTTTTCTAGATAGGTTTTTATTTTCATAATTTTAATCCTTCACAAAAACTTTGTGAAGAGATAAGATCAGCACCAGTGATTTACTTCCTAAGTTTCTTCTAGGTTAATTAATTGCATTAATAGAATAGATGTTTACCTTTTCCTTTAACATAGAATTTCCAGTTTAGAATACGCAAAATGGAATATGTGAAAACTTTGCTATCAAAAAATGAAGCTAACACAGATCATGGCAAGTATCATCTTTTTCTCAAACAAGGAAGAAGAGGGGGAAGAAGAAACCATCATGCTTCTGAGAAGTCTTTTAGAGCAGTTCAACCAAGTCACGTCTTATGCAATGCTGTCAAGATCAATAAGACTTACTATACAATGGCTTGCTGAAATTACTTTAGATAAATTATTCACCAAGATCTACAGAGTTTTTATGGTATTATAAGACAATGATTTAACAAATCTCCAAAGCATGGCAATTCAGACTATTGATCCAAATCTTGGAGATTCAGCTAATTATACTCAAACATCACAGGTTGATGAAGTTTTCAAAACTAGCCTAAAAAGTTCAGAGAATTAATTCATGTGATCCATCCTTAGGGTCAAGTTGGAAAAACTTGAGAAATGCTTTTTACAGCAGTGGCAGCATAAACCCTAAAGGGGGGGGAAGAAAAAAAAAAATGTTAGGAGAATTAAGCAAACTTCAGTCCCTCTTCTGTGGTCAGAAATTTATTTTAGTATCATATTGCCCTCCAGTTATCATTTAATTTGAAATAGTTCTGCTATAACTTCAACCTTTTTACTTCTTTAATTCTTTGTACTTTAGGACTATATATTTTTGTGAGTGTCAAATAAGAAGCATGTATATCTGCATTTGGAAAATATACATACACTAGCTATATTTAATGAAAGAAACACAACTTTGCATTTCAATATGAAATGCAAAAATAAAACCTAGGTTTGGCACAGTTAGGGGCAGGACATCATAGCACAGAGCATTTAGAAAGTGCTACAAATAAACCAAAACCTATTTTACAGCCTTTCTTATATATCTCTGAGCAAATATATTCATTTAGCTTTATTAGTATTTCAAGAGTCGTGTATGTTTTGAAAATATATTTTCAGCTGTCCAAAGCATAATCTTTTGCATTGCACTATATAGCTATATGAAGAATACCTTTGTTAATGAGAGCCTTTAATAAATGCTGCTTTGAAATCAAGCCTGAACAGTGACAAATTTTAAGGCTACATTTTTTTCCTAAAGCAGAAGTAATTAGCTGTTCCACCATTTTACACTCTTGCCTGACACCCATATTGCTGAAATGCATGAAAAAAAAGAGTGAAGGATTAAATAATTTGTAAATAAAAAATTCTTTCTGGTTAAAGATAAGAGAGAAGGAAAGAGGAGAAGAATAAAATGGTTTATGTTTCTGTTTTGTTCTATATGCACTGTTTACAGACAAATTTAGCTGCTAGTGGTCAGAAACCCTAAGGATCTTTCAATGCGTGTTCCTGTTTGTCTCTAATCCTATATTCAACATTGTACTGAGGTCTGTTAAACATTGATAAGCTTTTTTGGGGCTGTAGGTCCTCTGAGACCATTCTGCTTAAACGTCATAAAGACCTGGATTAGGTTTATGCATTGTTAAGGTGGTTTATATATATTTTAGCACTTGGTTTATTCTTTTCAAAGGAGAAAAATCAGCCTGACTGTGTATTAATATTGGCATCATTGTAATGATTAGTTGGCTTGATTCTTAAAAAAAGATAAGTTATTCAATGTAGTTTTCCTGTACTCATTCTTCACTATGTCAAAGGAATTTTGTTAGCCTCAAAGAATGGGAAATTTACAAAAAAAATCAAGGAATTGCGTAGTCATATTTTTTTATATACAAACCTTTGCAAGGAAAGCTTTACTTTTTTTTCAACCCATATTATACATTAGTTCAGAAACATGGCTTCTCTTTTTAATTTGTTATTTATCAAAACAAGAGCCTTCTTTTTTGCCTAAGTATTTCCCCATTGCCATACCTGTCTGACTTTGTATATGGAATAGAACTTGGTATATAGCCCTTTTTAGATAAATATAATTTTTAAAATGTTTTCTAAGAGATGCTTTTAAGGACAGAAAAATCTAGCTATATCACACGCTTAACACACACTTAATTTTTCAGTCCCATTTTCTGACATTGTGCTTTTTGATTGAGATTGGTCCTTAACATATACAGAAGTAGTACTAGCTTAACTGCCTGTTGATACAAATCATCAAAGGATAGAGATACATATACCATTTTCTGGGTACAAAAAGTTCATATGGGATTTGCTTAGTGAGTTTAAAGAAAGAAAAAACACAATACACACTGAATGCTTAGATTTATTTGGTACCTAGAAAAATAGATTCCACTTATTTGAAATTTTATTCCATACTAGTTTACTTAGAGGTTCCCTTTCTACTAGTTTTATTTTCTCATTGCTTTCCAACATGAAACATAGATACAGTTTCATTTGTTCCATCAGGAGAATGTATGCAGTTATAATCTACCTTAATATATTATTTTTATTAGAATTCCTCAGGTAAACACTGGCAAAGCATTTTGACAGTTGCAGTCATTGGCTCATTTGAGCTATGCTGAACTGTATATGTTTTTATGTTGCTCTTCCAGAAGCAGGAACTTCTCCTGGATGTGCCGGATTATTTTCTCAACTCAAATGCACAGACAGAATGGCACAGTGTATTTCTGTTTCTTCTGCTTAGAACATTTTAGCAACCATCTCCAAAAACAGCAGCTGTTGTTTATCTTTATCCTTCAGTATCTGTTTTTTAAAGCTATACTACTAAATACTCAGGAAGTTTGTCCAATGTGTCCTTACTCACTCTTCACTTAGATGTTCTGGTGTATAGATAACTCCTGGATCTCTAAAAGCAGCTTAGTCCATAGACATAATTCTCTGTATCTTGGGATCACCATTGTTCAAGGCAGTTTCCTAACAAGATGAATATATTTGTTGACATGTTTAAGTGGCTTACTATCAAGTGGGATGTTAGCCTGATTATCCTCTACTGTTTAACAGAATGACATCAGATCTTTTCAGAATATAAGTTTTCCTAAAAAATTTCCTTTTACATCCTTAACTCTTAATCAGCTACTATGAATATTTTCTAATATCTATTTTTGCTTTTTTGGGTAGTCTTTTGCCACAGGACACTCAATATACCTCTGTTCAATTGTCTAAACAGGAAAATATAATTTATTAATTTTTGAGCTTCAGATTGTCTTTGAAATACACATGGGAATCTTATTTGTGTGTTTGTGTGAGATTACAGTAATAATAACGTATTTTATAACATCTAATTTTTTTCTGTTGTGAGTTTATTAAGGTCATTGCTTGAAACTATCAGAAGTAGATAAGGATTGCACATTAGGTTTGAAATTATTTGCTTAAAAAGCTATGAGAAGGTATGGCAGGCTAAAAACTCAAATGAAGCCAAATCAAAACAGCAAAAAACCTAGAATAGAGAGCTTTGGTTTTCCTATTTCTTAGCTATCTACAGCAGAGTAAGGGGACAAATTAACATTAAGGAGAATTTCAAAGCAGCAACCGTCAGTTGTCTGGATAGTAAACTTCTCTTCTGTATCCCAAAACCTCATTTCTGTGTTCAGTTAAAATAATAAGTTTTCTATATCTTTTTATATTTTTTTTAAGTCCTCTGTATAATGCAGCAAGCATTTCCAGCAGCCTGGTGAAGTAGGCCATGGAGGAGTAATATCCTTTTTTTTTGGGATGGCATAGTAAAGCCCAGAACAAATTAATTGTTTGCAAAGTGACATACCAGCAGAGAGCTGTACAGCTCCCAAATTCTGAGGTTACATGCACATTCACATGGCTATGTTTTGGCTTTAGTCTGAGAACAATGCTGAGGGCATACCAGTGTTTTAGTTGTTGCTAAGTAATGCTTACTCTGATCAAGGACTTTTCGATATCTCATGCTCTACCAATGAGAAGAGGCACAAGAAGCCAGGAGGGAGCAGAGGCAGGACACCTGACCTAAAGTAGCCAAAGGGGTATTCCATACCACAGCACATTATACCCAGTATATAAGCTGGAGTGATTTACCCTGAAAGGACCCAGCTCGTGTCGGGCTGGGTATTGGTCAGTGGGTGGTAAGCAGTTGCATTGTGCATCTTTTCCCCTTTTGGTTTTATATTTTCTTCCATTGTTATTTCCCTTGTAATTATTACTATCATCATTAGCAGTAGTAGTATATTATACTTTAGTTATTAAACTGTTCTTATCTCAGCCTGGGGGTTTTACATTCCTTTGATTCTCCTCCCCATCCCACCTGAGGGGCAAAATGGGGCTGAGTGAGTAGCTGCACGATACTGAGTTACCAGTGGGGTTTAAACCATGACACATATTTAAATCTAGGTGGCTAAAACAGAATGCAGAAATCTAACAATCATATACCAAAATTTTGACTCTTACTTTATTAATGTAATGCCTTGAAAGACTATACTAGCTTTGGCTGATACAGACTTCAGCTGAGGGACTCAATAAAATACATATTTTTATTTCTGGGCTTGTCAACTAACAAGTTGCAAAATATTTAGGTTGTTCCTGTGTGGAAGTATGTCTAAAAGCATAAAGGAAACAGAAATAAACTAAAACATTTCTGGGTATATAATGAACTGCCCTGTCCTTGCCTATGCACTGTCTCTGAAGTCTTGCACTGTGGATCAATTCAGCAAGTTATTACCATAGAAACAGTATTTTCATAATAACATGGCAAACTTGTTTTGTACGTTCTTTTTAGCTTCCGCTCTATACCCCCTTTCACAGTGATACACCAAACAATTTTTTTTTAAAGCAGTTGTCAGTCTGGATCCCTGTCCGCATATCTAATGCTAGCATGCACACCAAGCATATAACTCCTCCACGGTCAGCATATGCTGAAGATCAAAGGACAGATTTTCACTGTCACTATGGAAAATCAGGCATTTGACCTAGTCACATCTCCTTCCTTTTGTTAATTGATTCAAGAGTTAAGAATGCAGACAAAGGTGTGACTCTAACATGGGTGAGTCTGCACATCCATAACACTGAAGAGTTTCAGTGTCTTAAGTATTGCAGACCCAATAGGACATAAAAGCCGTAACCCTGGAATGAGCTGTCTCAGTCAGCTTGACAAGTAGTCTTTGTTTTTATTATTTCTATCAAATATCATGTCAACCAAGGCATATTGCTGACTAAAACCTTAGCTCCACAAGCGTCTGAGCTATGGCAGCACCTCACTGTTGAAGTCTTATTGCTCCTCACTGGTCTCGGCCCCAAAGTGCTGTTTGCTTTCTGCCAGTTTGACACAACTATTAAAATAAATTCCCACTTGTAAAAGCAGGCATTAAAAATAACAATGAAGGATTTTTTTTTTTTTTAATTGATTGCAATCAAAGGCCAGGTAAAACCAAGAAAACTGTTCTACACTTGCTTCAGTTGTAGCCCTAGGAAACTGAAGGGAGACAGCAGCAGCCTGCCGCTTTTAATGTGACAATGCTACAGCTATCTACTATGAGAATATAGAAAGGCGTTTCTCATTCTCATTGCGAGCCTAAAAAAACCCTAAAAATATATGTCTATTTTTTTTTACTATGAGTACAGCAAATTATTACACACATGTATTTATTACAGTATACATAGGAGAAGCCTAAAGAAGAGTATGTGTAACTGTGCAAACTGATAGAGCGTCACTGAACCTTACTCTCAAATAACTCTTCACTTTAACCCTCACACTTGTACAGAAAGCCTTCCAGTAAACTCAGGGGCCCGTGCTTCCATTGCAAAAGTACATATGAAAGAAGAATAGCATGTTTTAGAAAGGTAACAAAGCACAAATTATACCTGAGAACCTTTGAATTATCAAGTACATCTGTGGGCAACTTCACATTCAGTCACTGAAATAAATGATTGTTTTGCATAAAAGTGGTATATTCATCAAAATAGTGACCATATTTTCCAAGATGCTTGGTTTAAAATGATTCTTGTGGTAATCCATGAAGTTTAATATCTTCTCTATATTTAAAGAAAAATGAATATTAGATGTGCTTCTATCAAACTGCTTTTCTTAAAGTGCATTGCAAAAAGGAATTTCTATATTGCTGACATTGTAAGTTGAGTTATGAGAAAATAGAAGTATAGGCTGCACATTAGAATGCGGCTGTTTTTATCAAATTGTATGAGTGGATGAACTTTTCAGGTGAAATTTGAAAAGTTCAGACTTTAAAGCAAGCACTGAGGGGAAATGTAGCAGGTCTTAAAAGAAAGGTAGAAAAACTGTAGTTTTGTCTTCCTAGTAGATAGCAGAAAACTTCATAGGAGAGGAAAAATGTTAATACTTTTTTCTGTATATATCAACATATGTTCATAGGGGGAGTGTTAAATGTTTGTATATATATATATATATATATATTTTAACAACCATGTGTTGAAATTATTCTAAAGTGAATTAGTTGTACTTTCTATAGCTACTTATTTATTTTTACACAGAAAGAAAAAATATGTTAATATAAACCCAAATTTTTGGTGTAATATTTATATCCTAGAAACGCAAGTAAGAACAAGATGATATGGGTTTAATTTTGAGTTATCTATCAGTACTATTGTCTTTTCAGTCATTTATTTTCTAATGACTAATTTGTCAAAATGCAACTCAGATGCCTGCTGGTAATTTTATGTAATGTGAGCAGCAAAGTGGTTTTGTTTCAAATTGGGAATGCTTTCAATTCATGGGAGCACTACCTGAATCTAAAATGACTGAAGCTGCATTTACCTTATTTATAAAAAGAGTTTCAGAAATGAATTCTTTTAAACTGTTCTGCTTTTTCTGTATAATAATACATCTTAAACTTTGGCTACATTTCTAGCTCAGATGTTTTTTTTTTTCCTTTCTGTTATTCATGCTGAATATTTTTTTCTATAGAATGTAATTCTACTGAATCAGAAAGATTATTTATCAGATAGGTAGACAGGTACTACTACACAAAGGTGATAGGATCTGTTCCAATCGACTTTTAGCCCTACCAAACAATTTCTTTTGTTACATATGAAATATCTGAGGTTCCAGAATGCTATTATTTTTTGAAAGCAAATAATAATAGTTTCCATCCCTATCCGGAAACAGATCTTTCCCTCAGATACACACCCCCATAAATACAACTGGCATCAGTAGCAGCTGTACCTATGTAAATAAAGGCAAAGCTTGGCCTCTAATCAAAATAATTTTCTGCTTAAAAAATATCCAGTTGTTATGATTTTTTCAGTTTACATTGTAGATGAGCCATTCAGTTATCTTTCTTTCTTCAGCAGCATATCATGAATTGTAAACCTGCCGTAATTATTAGCTGTGTATTATTCAATTGCATTGCTGGGTCAATTAATATGTATTTATATTAATTGACAAATTACAACCATATGTTCTAGGCAAGTCGTGCTATTCTGAATGTTTATGAGACAATCCAAAAATGAAGCCCTGTAACACAATAAATATGTTATTGACCTTCCTAATAACAGGTGTCAGGCTTCATAGTAGCTATGCAAAGCTTCAGTACTTTTCATGCTTTTTTATCTTGGTCTGCTCAGAGCTATGTTTCGCATTGTTTGGCTGTAAAAGCAATGTTCTAATGACCAGATGGCTATTTCTTAATTTGTTTTACTTTTGCTGAGCTTTGTGTAACCATGTAGTATAACCATAATTTTGACATAGATAGTACTACAAGTAATTGTTCTGTATAGAATGAACTACTTATGACTCTGCCATAATGATATAGTGTAATGGAATAAAAGAATGGGAGTGAAGCAGATCACTTAGAAGTGGAGAAGCAGCATACAGTGTAGAGAGAATACAGGGATGGGATGATGACAGAGGTGGCACACAGTGATATACAAGTCCCAGGTCTATAAACAACTCATCAGTGGTCAATTACCTATTGGTAATGAAATGTAGCCTTTACAGCTGGGTAGAAACAGGTTTTAGAAGTAACAAGGAGAACAAAGAACTAGCATACACAATACGAAAAATGTTTGACATATAGTAAATCCAGATATAGTGGAAACCTTCCAGAAAAAAGAAAAGGAAACACCAACAAATAACAAACAAACAAGGTGCATAAAAATGTGTTAAAACCGTGTATTTTTGACCTTGAAATTAGGAGCAAGAAGCTATTAGCATCAACATGACACTCAAGGAAGGACATGGGTTGCTGATGACATCCTAGAGTCCTTCACTCCCAGGCTGATGCTGCAGACTGTATTACCTATAGGAGCAGGCGAAGGGTGAGAAGAGAAGGCTCTCCCATATTTTTATATATCTACTGATAGATAATAGGGTCTGATTTAAAACCTTACTGTAATTGGTAGAAAAGGTTGGACCAAGTCCAAGCCAATGAAGATAAATAACTAGAAATGGAAATGAAACTCCTTGAAAACACTAAGCATTATCATAACTTATTTCCTCTTTACGTTTCTGTCCATCATTCCTCACTGTTTTAAGATGCTTTGTAATGAAAGAAAACAACACGTTGAATGTCAAGAGCTGAACAGGAGCTGAAATTCATTTGTAGGATGAGGAAAGTGACATGAAATTGAATAGAACTTTTACCATCAACATTATTCATAAGGACCATTTGTTGATTAAACTATCTGTTGTACTCTCAGCATGTCATATCACATCAATCACACGTGAATTTAAATTGCAAGCCATATTCCAAAAAATAATAATTGCCAAGTTGCCACGTGTACCTTCTGAGTGCTAAATTTAAACTTTTGCAGCACTTCAGTAGCTGCATGAACCTATGAATAATTCATTAACTATATGAAATAGTAGATTAGAATTAACCAACTAGTTGCACATTTTAGCTAACATTTAGAATGGAAGATAGCCAATTCACCAGTTGCTTCCTTGCTAATCAAAAGCAAGTATTTTATACAGCTCTTTGGAAGAGCTACATAATCCTTAATATGTACTTTAGGGAAAGCAGAGAGGAATTGAGCTAAAATTCAGATGTACAAGAAGAAAAAGAATGAAAAAAAAAAAAATATGAGAAAAAAAGGGCTTCTGCTAGGTAACATAAAAGTTACCTAGTCTTGACAGGCCTTCACTTCTGAATTTTTCTGCTATCTGCAACTAATAGAGGGTCACTCAACCTACCTGCTATGAAGGGCTTAGCTCATGCCAAATAGAATTTAGGAGATTGCATTATTTAGGGTATGACACAAAAAATGTGTTTCCTTGCTTCAAAACGACTGTCCAAAATAATAGTTTTAAGAGTGGATAGGAAAGCAAAGGAAGTTCCCTGGGCATTATCTAGCATTAGTATTCTTAAAAAGAGTCTTTAAAGTCTCCATCTGTGTGAAGGGAAAATGTTTCTCTATTTGCTTACCCATGACAGGCACTGCAGTAGCTAATGCCCTACTTTGATTAGTGCTTTGGGATGTTTGTGCCTGTAAGACTGTAAAAGCACAAATTCTTTTTTCTTCTTCATAACGGGACTGTGAATCAGACATTTTAGACTCAGCCAACATGGGCTCTCATTTCAAAGTCCCAATGTCAGAATGAATTTCTGAGGTGCTTATTCTTTTTTGTATTCATTGTCTTTCTGTACTCCCATAATTTCTACAGAAGCCATGGAGGGAGGGAGAGAGAGAGGAAGAGGAAAGAAAGAGAGAAAAGGAGGGAGAGAAAGAGAAAAGTGGAATGCTACCAGTATATTAGAAGCAAGATAGTAATAAAATGGAATTGTACTACTTCCACTTAAAGTAATATATCAGTCCTTTGGTATAAAATAATTAAGCTATAGATAATGTACTCTATTAAAGAGAATTATCTGAAGAGGTTACGGTATTTCGGTATTGCTTTTATTTCCTTTGCATCTGCTTATACATAATATACCAGGGATTTGCAACTGTGAGTTCTTCAAAGATACCTAAATGAGAAAGCTTCCAGTCCAGGCAAAACACTCTGAAGAAAAGTGAAGAGGTAAAATGAAATAACAGTACAGTGGGTATTTTAATTAAAAGTGGTGGATGAAGGTGATGGTTCATCTGGTTAAATGACAGAACAGTTGGTCTAGTGCAAAAGTTAATTTCTGAAGATAACGAGGATCAGCATTCTACATAGTGATAGATACTGCTATCTGCTACTACTTACTACTACTAAAAGGCTAATTTGTTAGCCTCTTATCTTCAGCTTTTCCCCACTCTCTTAAGATCATTGAGTCAAACTTCAACCCAGGTTTTTAAAATGCATTATAGTTTCTGACTTCATTTTGTGGTATGATTTTTTTATGGCATTACCAAGCATGTACATAGAGAAAGGTATTGTCTCATCACCTAAACCTGGTTTTGTAGCAATTAAAAACTCTCCCATTGTGGCATACATTTCCCAGGATCTCAAATAATTAGGACAATTGGTCAAAAGGCACATTCCAGATTCCACAACAGTATATGCAATTAATATTCTGCTATAGTAAGGTATTTACATAGTGACAAAAAGATAATATTACTATGCATAATTATGCTATGATTATAGTAATGTTTAGCACTTATAAGATGTCTTCTACCTCAGGATCCCAAAAAGTTCGGAAGAATTTGATTTGTATGTCGTACATCTGCTGCTGTAGCTATTTTGCAGGTAGGGAAAATAAATTAGAGAAAGTTATGTGCAAAAGCCTATGCAGTAAGCCATTGAAAAAAAGCTGACTGAAGGGATTAGAACCATAATTTTGTCTTCTACTTTCATTCAGTGATTTCTGGTGCATTCAAAGAGCTAGATTGTGCTCAAGGAGCTGGATTGCAGCTTGGTCTGTATGTCTCAGGCATGTTTCCCCAGTGATCCCCTCTAGGGTATACACACAGGGTATGTTTGACTTTAACCCATCTTGTAGCTTGATGTCAGTTTAATT
>JANHGB010011370.1:0-11679 GCA_026283785.1 Coracopsis vasa | reverse complement strand
ATTTGCGTAAAAAGATACTCCAAAAGTTTTTATTCCAGGTTAAATAGTAATTTTGGAAAATGAAGAATCTGTGAATCAAACACAAACAATACTCCCATCACCTAGCATATGTTTGACTAGAACCTTGATCAGGCTGAAAGAAATTTAATTATTTTAATCCACAACATACACTACATGAATGACATAGAACATCAAGGAGGATTTGGGGTTCTGGGGAAATAAAAAATAAATCAGTAGTCCACATAGTCCACACTTCAAATATTTTCTGGTTTTACATCTTTCACTTTTAAAATGTATAGAAGAAATAAAGAAATGAGTATCAAATTATTAGAAAGAAAGGAAGACATTAGTTAAAGATTGAGAAGATACTATTTTCATTGGAAAAGGGAAACAGGAAATGTTTTTTTTTTTTTCCCATAATAATAACAGAAAAGCTAATAATTGAAAGAAGAAATGTGGGTTTTTTAAGCATCATTGATACAGAATGCAAAACTATTTGGTGTTTAAAATTATACTATTAATGTGGAAATGTTTAAAACAAGCTACAGGGCATCAGACTTTCTCTGTTTTTGCAGATTTAAGAGGAAACTCCTCACAGCTATTCAAGGATTGTTTAATACAGAGAACCTTCCTCTGAAGTGACTGGATCAGTGATGGGATTTTTACTGAGATAAAAACAATTGCTCTTGGTATTCTATGAGTATTCCATTGAAAATATTAAGGAATGACATTTCTACACAATGAATCTAAACTCATAAAGGAGACATCAATATTTTGTGAGAGAATACGTAATGATTTTTCAGGATTATATTGAAAAAATTTATCACCCAACTAATGTAAAGGTAATAAAACATTCTCTTTTGACTTAATGTGACTGTGAACTAACATTGTCAGTAAATGAAACATAATTATTACTGAAATATTCTTCTATATACTTTACAGATAATACTGTAGGTGAGAATCCAAGTAAATCTTCAGGAATGAAAAACAAAAGGCACTGACCAAGTGAAAAAATTGCTTCATCAGAGAGTATATTTATTATTAATAAACTTGTGTTTCCCCCACAGTTCAGGGAAAGTGTTTTGCATCAAAATATATTTTCCAATATTATTCAATATTCACTGCAGAGCAGAAGCAGATGAGGGTGTTGATCATCTGGATAGTAAAGCAGTACCTTCTGAACACTTGCATTTTCAGTTTAGGGACTGGAAAGTCATGTTGCTAGTGAATGAAGTTCACTAAATTTTGCATAAGTAAAGATTTCACTTGTGCTTTAAAGGAAGTACTGAAAACTGTGAATTCAGCAGTCTTGTGAGTTGTATCATTTTATGTTGGTGTCTAAGGTTTACTGCTGAAGGCAGTGCAATCAGAGATGTATTCTCTTAGAGACATAAATGTAGGACCTGTCTTTATGAGATAACTGTTATCTCATTATAATTACGTATGTGTTTCCAGAGAGAAAAGAGACAGGAAAGTCCTTTGAGAGAGATGAGAAGTAGAAATTTATGCCACTTTGTCCTTCTAGATTTCCTCTTTCCCTCCTGTCCTGGATTTATCTCTACATAGATCTATACAGCTCTAGATAACTATAGATATATCCTCCATTGGTTCTTCACATTGGAAGTGTGTGTCAGGACAATGGTCCTAAATTGTTGCTACTTGAACACTTTCAAGCGGTTACAAGCTCAAATAAATTTCTTTTAGGCTGTTCTAAAACCCTGAATGAAAATAATTAAAATAAATCTGTTAGGGAAAAAAATATTACTCGGAGATTATTAGAGTTTCGCTTCTCTGTAAGAAATATCTCAAAACTGTAATGTGTGAGATTTCTGCCAAACTGCCCACTTTGAAGTGGGATAAGAAATAATATGTTGTATCAAGCCACTTTCAAGCATTGAGTTCTTTCTACTACATATCTGTAGGGTTGGGGAGAGGGAGAGAATTAAAAAAATCCTGGCTTTTGTTATGCTTTTACCATAGAATCATAAAATCATAGAATAGCTTGGGTTGGAAAGGACCTTCAAAGGTCATCTAGTCCAGATCCCCTGAAATAAGCCCTTGACTAGAACCACATCCAGCCTGCACTTGAATGTCCCCAGGGATGGTGCATCCACTGCCTTTCTGGGCAACCTGTGCCAGTATTTCACCACCCTCATTGTAAAGAATTTCTTCCTCACATCCAGCCTGAATCTCTCCTCTTCTAGTTTAAAACCATTACCCCTCACCCTATCACAACAGGCCCTGCTAAAAAGCCTTTCCCTGTCTTTCTTATAGGCCCCTTTTACGAACTGAAATGCAAACTCAAAGTAAAGCATTTAGGTCATTCTTTCTCTCATGCAAGGATTCAGGATGTAGTTGGATCGGCCACTCTGAACTAGCGCTTTGTCCCTACAGCAGATATATTTGCAAGGTACTTGCAGTTGAGTATAGTGCAGAAAAATACTGCTCAGACTTCTTTTACTGTCATAATTTCAAACCTAAGTCCCTTAGTTCAAGTTTCTTGTTTCTTTCCAGCTGAACTGGAAAAACATGCCAGTGTTGTGATGTGAACAAACAAGGACAAAGAAAACCTAACATAATTTTACTTGACATCTAAATTATTGCTATGTTTCGACTCAGGAAACAAAGAATGCAGCAGAAATCAAATGGGCCTTTTATAACGGTGCCTTCTCTACTGTCATTTTCTGTGTACCAAATATAGAAAGGTTTTGCTCTTAACCCACTGAACTAATCAAAACTAACTAAAAGTTTATGACAAAATATTTTTCTCTGGACCTCCTTTGAACTTGCAACTTACTTATTAGGATGGAAAACAAACAGGTTTAGCCTGTTAGCCCTAATATCTTTATACTGAACCTGCTCTTTTTTTTTTTTGGTACATTAGCTGGCGAGCTCACTCAGTTTTTGCTCTTTATAAATAGCCTTCAACACAAACCAAATTCGTACATTTTAATTATATATTCACTTTAAACAAATGGAAATTTTCATTAAATCCGATGCAAAATTTGATGTAAGGTTTTATGTAACTTTGACATTTTGCCCACTTTTGAAAAGAAATATCATTTTGCATCATTTTCCAAAACTGTAATATTCACTGATCTATCAAAACATGTTAAATTTTAATACATAACTATATATCTAACATGGCACAAAATACAGACATACATGTGAAGTGAAAACCACGTAAGGAAGCTTTGCATTTCTTTGAGATCTATTGTATGTAGCAGATGGATGCAATTTTTAGAAATACTAAATTTTTCTTCCATTCCAAGGATCATTCACTGTGTCCACCTGTCCATTTACACGAAGGTTAACCACTGGTGACACACGGACAGATTAGGGGTGTTAATTGCTCCAGGTATGACTGAAGAGTAAGGCATTGCTCCAAGAACATTAAAGAACAGAAATATCACATTTTATTTGCTTCTATCTTTGGATAGCATCATCTGTCTGAGTTGTCTAACAAAATCTGACTCTTACTTTTCTGCTATTGGTCCAAACTCTCCCCATTGAATCAATGTTCCCTGCCTGAAAAGTGATGATGAAAGGCCCTCATTCTGGCTGATCAGGAAATAAACAATAATATGTCACTTTGGCTTTTCTATTTTAAAGTTTATTAAAATTTTAGGGATTTTGAAGCATGTGAAATTTTGAGATTATTAGCTAAACCTGCAGCTTTAATATTCACAGCCTTAATCCATCATAACGCTTATGCATATATAAAACTTTTATGAACATGGTTCACATCAGTGTTTTTTAAGAAAAGAAAAACTGTCTAATGTTTAAGGTGAGTTTTTAGGATTTCCATGTATTTGTACAAAGTTGAAGCTTGTACAAAATAAAGGACAATGAAAACTGAAACTTTTACAAAATATAGAACAACGTTTATTTTGTTCTAATTTTTAGTTGTTGGAAATTTCCAGGTATTATAAAAGTTAGATTTTTTTTAAATTATTTTTTTTAAGTGTAAATTACTCTTTGTTCTAGTTCTTTGTTTCAAAGAACTAGAATTAGGAAAGGAAACTGAGAAATAACTGCTCTGATGGTATTTCATTGCACCAACAAAGAGACCTTGATTTAGTGTCTGATACTTATTCTTCAGCCATATTACAGAGTTTTTACCAAGGCTAGGATGATATCACCAGGTTGACCAAAGATATGATGAAATTCCTATTTACAAGAGAAGCAGTTGTCCCTTGTCTGCTGAGAAAAAGAAAACAAATCCTTGACTGATACATCACTGTCAACCATTTCTGCCGCTGTTTATTCTTCTCTGTTTTCTGTGGAAGTTCTTCAGTCTCTCAGTCCATAAATTATTCTACTGTTTGAAGATTCTGGGGCAACACAGCACACAAAAATAATCGTTTTGCGCCATGCCTGTAGCATAGTTGCTTAGAAAACAGAGACATGCATGTTTTAGTGAATATTTCTTTGTTACAGGAAGAATGTGTGCAAAATACATTAAGTACATTGAGATCTATTTCAAAGGGGGTTTTGTTTTAATCTCTTTAATAAAGTACAAGCTGTGTATTTGTTTGGATGCTGAATTTTTGAAAAGCTCATTTTTCAGTGTTTTTCAAAGTATGCAGACAAGTGATTGAAAGCTTTTTTATGCTTTGGAAAGATGTAAAATTACCAGCCAATGTAGAGAAGGAAGAAGCAGTTTTCAGGAAAAAGAGTTAAAGGAAGGAAAAGTGACCTAGCTGGGCTGGCTGGTTGACACTGACCCAACAGGATGGACTAGGTGATCTGTTTAGATCTTTTTCAGCCTTTCAATCCAATGAAAGAAGAAAAAGTAGACAGAGGAAAGAAGCTTGTGTAGTAAATAAAAATAGTGGAAAATTGCAGTGAATGATTGATCCTACAAATCAAAAGATTAAAGGTGTCTTGTTTTCAGATTGTTTGAGTCACTTAATACTTTGCAATCAGCCTTTTTGAAGAAGGCTTTGCAGGCAGCTGGCAAAGCCCGGAAAGCCTATCCTCTGTGTTGGGGAATATAAATGTTTCCACCATCTTAGAACAATTTTTTAGCTAGCAATGAGATACATAAGAGTTATCTGATTTTGTTTGTTTGTCTGGTAGGGTGGAACCGATATTTAGCCATCCAAAGGTTGAATAGAAATCTGGGTTTTTTTGTTTTCTTTCCTTCCCTTTTTATATGCTAAATATACCCACCCTTTTTATACATGCAATAACTTTAATAGCAGTTTATTGAAAGGGGGTTTGTTTCAAAACTTGATCAACAAGGAGAGTCATTCATTCAAATGCACTAGACAATGAAAAGAGGTGTTTGGGCTTGATGGCCCTATTTAGTTTGTACACTATTTACAATGTTACTATGGGGAAATTGTTTACATGCATAAAGCAGACCACACGGTGCTTACTTTTACATGTGCTAAAGGCCACACTCCCACTGCAAGGTACATAATAGCAATCACGCTATTCAAATAAAGTTTCTTTAACAATGTTCAGACATCATTTCCCTACTGTGGATTGGCTTACAGAGAACATGGAGTAGTACTGCCTTTTGTAGTGAAACCCTCTTCTGTGGGAATTTTTCACTTCATTTTCTTGTTATGAGTTAGATAAAACCATTACTTTTGCTGAAATAAAGTGTTAATGTCACATTCTGGAAGTCCTTTTATTGCTGGGGTGCCAGACTGTGTCTGTCTGGGTATGGATATAGTCAGGGGGCTGCAGATCTCTGTTTACCTTGTGGAGCCAGTGGGAGTTGCTGATTTTGGAAGCACAGAATGTTTCCCTGAGCTGCTCAGGGTGCAGAAGGAGCATCATTTATTTTTTAGCACGGTGCAGTGTGCCCTGATGGCATGTCTGGCACCTCTGTGTCCTGCTAACTGGTAGGGTACTCAACAGGATGATCAGACGCTATAACGTGTCATATAACATGCACATTTTATTAAACAAGCACACTAAAGTGAATAAGCGCACTAAAGCAAACAAGCACACTAATGCAAATCAGGTATATACGTGTATATATACAGACAGTAAATAAGTGCAATAAAGCAAATTGGAGATATGTGTATATATATAGCACAGAGGAAAATTAGCAATGCATGGAATCATTACTTCATAGATAGAATAGTTATTAAGGAGAAATACATCACCAGTTACCAGTGAATCATCATCCAAGCCTACACTTGAAGCTGTTAAGCCCCATTGCAGCCGATGCCAGGAGTCTCAGGTAACTGAGAAAATTCCTGTGCAGTGCATTCACCCATTGGTGAGGTTTCGGATTTGGCTACAAGAGGATATTGCTTTTATACCCTTAGAAAAACAGCCGGCTTTATGCCAGATCTGTAATTGTTTCCTCATGGGGCCTTGCAGTTTCTTATGATCTCCCTTGATGTCTGTGATGAGAGTGTTGGCCATGCACCCTGGTGCAGCCAAGTATGAAGGTCATAGGACAGCTGCACCCTCATGTTTTCCTGCCTTTTTTTGACAAACAATTACGAGGAACATAAACATATATACTCTACCAAATACACTGTGTCAAAAACCATACTTTGTTATGTCTCAGTCACAAATGGAATCAACCCTCAGCTAGGTTGCCATCCATTACACCGCTAGCCAAGGGAAAGGAGGGTCAGCAGAGCAAGACACTGACTTTCCTTCTCTACCCTCCCCATTCTTTGCTTGAAAACAGGGAGTGCTTCACAGACTTTGGGATGAAGAAATTTAGTTGTCTCTATACCCAGTGCCACTCCACTTTGTCCTGCATTACCTGTTATAACTTGAGTTTGGTTCTCTTTGCCCAGAGAGCTATTATGAGTGGCGTACTGTTCCAGGGGAATTTAATTTCACATACCCAGCATTGACAGAGGCCCTGATGTTGTGTCATTCTGTAGCCCCTTCATGAGAAAGGCTCGAGCTTTATAGCTCCTTTTTGTGGTTTTGCATCTCAGTGAATATATAACATAAGCTTACTTTTATTGCTACAGAATTGCATTTTTATACTGAAAAACAGGTTCTTTCTGGGATTTCTTCTATTTCTGCAAAATGACTTGGCTTGTTCACATTAGTATTTAGCTACTGGCCATACAATACCCTGAATAGATTTCCATACAGTAATTGCAATGCGCACACAAAACAGACTGACATTTCTGAAGTGGCTTGCTGAAATGTTTAAGGTAGGGTGTCGGAGCTATCTGAGAAAACTTTAAGCATGCATTTGCATTTCTATTTGTATACTGTTAAATTTTTAATGACATATTTATGACTTTAAACGAATGTTTTATATACAGGAGAAATAGTTAATTTTGCTTAGATGACTCATACACTAAACCTAACTTCACTGAATTTTTCTGCTGCCTCTGTTTCCTAGGAACTGCAACTGTCTTGTTAAAAAAACCCTCTGATACTAAAATGACGTCTTACTGATGTCTGCAGTACAATTCATACTTTGTTACTTCTTTCATCGCTGTTACCAGAAGCCCATGGAAAATATTAAGAAACAGTAACGTAAACACTTTACATTGACCTCTTAAAGGAAAAAAATCAGTTTAATGCTGGAGAAAACTATGCAAAAATGTGTTTCTGCTGAGTTATTTATGACTGCCCTGTAAATGTTAGACCAGATTGTGATTCCATTTAAACAGCTATGTAGAGAAAATATGTATACACTATTTTTCAAGTAAAGGAGGCAAATTTCCTTGATCCTACTGTATCCTATCTTTGGGCTTCATATTGATTTTTCCATAGAACTACTTCACATGAGAAACTAAGGAAACTGAAACGAATAAAGCCTGGGGCCAGATCGAGAGTGATTGTGTAAGAACACTTTTTTAAAGAGAATTTCTGAAAGCAGCAGTGTGTGGCTGTGTACGAGCCATGATATTCACAGCCTGCAGTAGGGGATCACTGGTGATACGTCTGATAGAAACAACTTTGCTGGGAAATGTCTAAGCCATCTGGTTTTGATGACATATTATTTAAGGGACTGTCAGAATCTGGAACATTTATGGGGCCACGTGGCATTTGGGAATGTCTCTGTTGGGCCCTGGCCAATAGCGGAGGAACATTTCTGAGGTCATTTGCTTCCAGCTGGACCACTCTATTTAGTCCATTCATGTCAACAGAGTAATATGTGTCACATTTGAGAAAGACTGGAAACTTTGAGGTAATCTAAGGCTGTTAAAAGCAAGCTACTAATATTATACAGAATTTCACTGTCAGTAAAAATCATTCAGAGAAAAGATGCTTTGTCAAAATATTAAGTGGACATAAAGTTGTCTGACCTACGGAAACTGAAGACTCTTGGAGTCTGTTTCTGTAGCCTGGGTACATGTTGCAATAGTTCAAAAGTAAAGTCTGAATCCTATATTTGTGTCACTTATTATTGTCAATATGAATGCTTTGTATTAATTTCTATATTCTTCAATTTGGTAAACTGATTATCATATATTAGAATATATTACAGGCAATAAATCTTCAGCAGTTTTTCTGTTACATGGCACTAGTCCCTATCCTTTTCTTAATTATTTGATAGATTCCATAATAACATCTTCTATTCTAAAAGCCCTCTGTTTTCTAGTCCTAAACTTATGCCCTTGTATACATAGCTTTTTGAGACACTGTCCAAAAGCATTACACAAAGGCTGTATTATTTAGTAGACCAAAGGTCAAAATGATCATGATTCAATGTGCATAGGTCACTACATTTCAAAATGACTGCATATTTCCTAAATGATGCCTAGTTCTGAAATATATTTTAGGACCTGACAACACTTCAGCTACTTTGGGAAAACATGAAGACTTCAGAAATGCTTTGAATCATGAGTTATGGGGTTTAGGCAGTATATATTTATTTTACTATGTCCTTGGTAGGAAACTCAATTTTCAGTTTCTCTATCATTGTTTAGCATTATTTTTGCATTTAATATGATCCACAAGGAGCTCTTTCACAACAATTGTGGGCTATATTTTTTATTTATATTGCAGTTCTTAATGACATTTTGATAGATCCATAATGGGTCAGAATTTTTTGTTATTCACTATGTTTTTTCTTCTTTCAAAGGGATAAATATAGATGTGTGGCTGCTCTGATGTAATATATTTTAGAAATTGACAGTTGCTTCCCTTCTCTCCCTTTACCAACACAGAATATCATGAGGTGAGGTTTTATTGTTGTTGAGTTTGGTTTTTTGTTTTCAGTATGGGCTACTAGTCATTAATTTCATGCTTCAGGGCCTGAGAATGAAAGATTTCTAGGTCAGTTTTGGACTAGGGTTTTCACAAAGATTAGGATTTGTGTTATCATTAAAATTACTCATAACTAATGCTCTTTTTTTCTTTTTTTTTTTTTTTTTGTGTGTGTTCTTTTGTTTGGGTTTATTTGTTGAGGGGGGTTTGGGTGTCTTTTTTTTAGTTTAGTTTTCTTTTTTTTTTGCTAAGAACTGTGTTTTTTCAAAACTGAAAACTGTCTTTTTCGAGGTGCACCAAAAAGGTATTCCATGTTTCAGTCAGTGTATAATAGCCTTGTTTATCCTGAAGGATTAATTTGAGATACATTAAAAAAATTTAGTAAGTAATTAATCTAAGGATATTCTGAAAAATATGCCTATGAAAAAGTCTCTAAACCTGGCTGGTTTATACTTTTAGAAATATTGTCAATATGATGCCATAGCATTTCTGTCTGTACAAAATCAGCATGTTCTCTATTTCAGCACATAGCAATTAATTGATGCTGCAACTGCTATTTTCCATTAAAAATTGATTACACAGTTAAGAATATTATTATTTTTCATGACTTCTGGGAGATGTATTGAGTCAAGATTGTCAAAGTCAGTGATCCAATACTTCCTCTGCCTCTTGGGACTAACAATGAATTTGCAGTTTTCCAACAAACATGCAAAAGCACAATGCTGTGTGTCTGTGACTTTCATTGTTGCCATTACCAGTTCCACAAGAGAGTTTAATTAACGGACCGGGGAAACATTGCTGCTAGTGCATATGCAAGAGACTGGTTTAAATAGCTTCTGATCTTTAGCTAGGAGGAATCTGAGCTGGTAAAACCACCCAGCACAGCATCCTGCAGAGTTGGCAGTGCCTCTCTCTTAGCAGTCTATTTTGAGGGGTTTCTGATCAGTATTCCATTGACATACCTGGCCTGCTTCAGGTTCTGGGTAGTCCAAGGAGAGCTAGCTGAAGGGATCTGCATCTCAGAGGATCTACATCATCATTAGCTCAGAGGTAGCTTGGGTCTTTACATGCTTGATGCAGGTTCCTATTATTCACTAAGGTCTCAAATGTCACTGATTTACAGTGGACCTGACTTCCAGACTCTTCTCAGAACATGCTATTTTACAAGATTTTTTTGAGTTTTGCATTTTAAAGACTCAGCTGTGGCAAGAGTGAAAAACGCATTGGAGCACCAAACATGATAGAAATCATACACAGTTTCTGAGCGTATTCATGATACTATTTCTTAATGTTGAAATATTAGATATGACTACCACAGAATTCCATTTAAATACTAATCAATACTTTAGCTATTTCCTATGCCTTTGCAGATTAGTCTTTCCAACAGGTGCTAAACATATATCACGCAAAATTCTCATTATTACTGACCAGAAGTCCTCTTGCACATCTTTTTGTGTATAATAATTGTGTATATATAATTATTCTGAAAAATTTACTTTTTCAACTTTCTTTGCATTTTTACTGATTTAGGCTTTTTTAAAGAATCATTTAATTGTCAAACAGTTATATTATGCATATATTAAAATTGTTTCAATATAAACAATATTGAGATGATATTATGTGCTTCTTTTTAAGTCTAATAAAGGTAATTCTGAAATACTGTAAAGTAATGAACATTGTAGCACAGCTTTCCAGTGAGTATTCTGTGCCACTTGGGTATTAATGCTTTTGTTGTTGCAAAAATTAAGACTAATTAACTAATTTGATAGGATTATCCTGCAACATGAACAAGCCAAGTAAATTGGTATAGAAAATCTAATTAACGTATTAAATATGCAATATTTTCTTTATTGTAACAGATGATATTAAACACGTGAATTTTATCCTTTGCCACACTTAAGATTATGTCCTTGAGTTTCACAGGTTAGTCACATTTTTCTTCTGCTGGTACACATTAAGAATGCCTATATTCTTTTGATAATCCAAACCAGATTTTATATCAAACTAATATTAGTCATGACATTTTCATGATCAGAGGTTGTGTAAGATTGCATCCCACATATTTAGTATATAAAGCTGTTTGCAGTATTGGAAGTTTAGTAGGTGACATTTATACAAATCTATATGTTCATAAATACAAGTATATGCATATAGGTTTTGTGTCCTTATATACTTATATACACAAATACAGATGCATTTGCGTAGATGCATATGCATATTTATTAATATAAATATACATAAACAACTGTGTATATCATATAAAATAACATTCTTATTACACCTTATTTACCTGTCTGTAAAAGAAAAAAAAATGTGCAAGAGCTCTTCAAAATGCAGAAAGATTTTTTTTTAAACTACTTTGAGGAAAGCTTGGTAATTTTCATTATATCAGTTTCATCAGTCAGTGTCTTCACACAACAGTGTGAAAGTTCTTCCTGTCCATCTGTCCTGGTTTCAGCAGTAGCAGTCATTTTTCTCTTTCTTAGTAGCTGGTGCAGTGCTGTGTTTTTGACTTTCGGC
>JANHGB010011368.1:0-14804 GCA_026283785.1 Coracopsis vasa | reverse complement strand
CTTAAGTAATACAGGAATAAGACCCACATACCATCCCCTTCTTAGTTCAGCCTTATCTCCTCGTGTAGCTGATTAAGCATGAGAAGGTGGCCTGGTTTCATCTGGGATGGAGGTAATTTTCTTCCTAGTAGCTGATACAGTGCTATGTTTTGGATTTGGTCTGAGAATAATGCTGATAACACACTGATGTTTTAGTTGTTGCTAAGTATTTCTTACCCTGATCAAAGACTTTTCATTTTCCCATGCTCTGCCAGTGAGGAGGGGCACAATAAGGTGAGAGGGAGCACAGCCAGGACAGCTGACCTGCACTAGCCGAAGGGATATTTCATATTGTAAAGTGCCATGCTCAGTATATAAATTTGGGGGACTTTGCTGGGAGGAGATTTGTCTTGACCCATGAGCTTCCACCTTCTTTTTTCTCCCTGTCCTGTTTAGAAGGGTGAGTGATAGAGCAGCTGAATAGGCTTCTGTCAGCCAATTAAGGTCAACTGACCACAATGTATAAACTTGTCTTCACTGAAAAATGATGTTCAAAATATTATTTTCCCAATGCCTCCAGCTGACCAACAACAGGAATAAATAAAGAAACCCAAAACAAATCCAACAAAACGCAAACAACCAAACCCCCAAACATCCACAAATTTCCGGAGTTTGTAAAGGGATTATTAAGAAAAACATTTTTAGAGGCAGATTGCTAAGTGTTAATATATCACTGATAAAAACACCGATCAATGAATGAACTAATCAAGGAAGTAAGTTGTTTTATGGCAAGTAACTGTTACCCCGATAGTTTAACATTTGAAGCACAAGATGATTAAAACTATGAAAAATTACCGTGGTGGAAATAAGGATGAGATTAAGATTAATCTCACTTGAATGTAGCCGTCTAAAATGTTAGCTCTTAGTGTAAGAGACTTGACTACTTCCACTCTACATGAAAGGAGGAAGATAGACAGTTCCAGAAGGTGGCTCAGTTCATCCTGAAATAAGTCTGTAACAGTATAAAAGACCTGACAGAAGCTCTTGTCTAAATTAACCTACCTTTTTATAAAGGAGAAATAGGAAATAATCCATTCTACTGTACTACCTCAAACTGAGTTTTTTTACTTAAATATGTATATTCATATTCAAGTTCTCTATGGTATGCTTCTGTATAGACTTGCTCCATTCTTTTTTCTATCAATATTTTTCTTATATTTTTTATACATTATGGCATTATACTTAGGTTTTGGATTACTGTTTGGGTTTTTTTCAACAATATTTAAGTTTTATTTTTGATAGGTCATTTAAATTAATCTGAAACTTGTTTGGGATTCAAGTGTAGGTTCAAAAATCCTAAATTTGGTATTTACAATATAGCAGTCCAAGCTCCATTATACTCAGGGGAGATAGGATACTTAGTATCTGGTGCAATTTGATGCATTCAGATATATCAAGACTTCTGGGACAGACAGATATGACACAAGAGGTACTGGAAGTTAATACCATTCTGCAGCTAAAGGTCAAGCGTGATACCTTGACTTTGCTATTTCAGAAGGTATTACTTCAGTAGAAAAAATCTGGAAGTGAATGTGAATCTTTCCAATGAATGAAAAGCTAAATGAGGCAGCATAGGATTCAGAAAATTTGATACTCAGGTCAGCTTGAGAATAAACCTGTTACTCATCCACATTGCCTGTTTATGTTCCTCACAAAGTTTTGGGAGCATATCTGAAAGTCCCTAAGAGCTTACCATCTTTCCATCACGGATTTACTTGCAGTATGGACCAGGATGGGGAGGATCCTATGTCATACGCCTCCAGATATCTCATTTGTTCTTGTGAAAAGCAATAGGATCTGGAAGAACAGAGAAGTTGATGCCCCTCCACAGTTGTTGCCCTTCCCCCTTTTATTCAAAGAAAGCTCAGACATGATCTGACACAGGAAAGATGAGATGTTTAAAAAGCTTGGACTTCGGTGGTATATTTGGACAGCACTGTGTATTGGAATCAACTAGCTGTTCAGACTGTTTTCAGGTATACTCTCTCAGCTACAATGAAGATTCAGCCCGCTAAACCAATTCTATGTTCCTAACAGAACTTTGCCTTTGTAGTTAATTTTGTGACTATGACAGCATTTTTACTTATGTGGCTATTGTGTCAAGAGTAAAATATTTCAGAAATTCTCAGTAATGAGTCCAGTTACTTTTCCGGAAACATAGCATAAATAAAAATAAAATATGAGGTAATGCAGGAGTAGACACAACTCTAAACCTATTGCCTTCCTGATTTATAGTTTCCTGGGACTTCTTCATTTCTGAAAATTCAGTCTATTCAAACTTTCTTACATTTAATTTTAGTGTAACTGAGCAGCTGTCATCTGTGTGGTTATTTTATAACCAGCATTTGCTATCTACACCTATGTATGTTTAGCGGTAAATACCTGTTATGTTTCAACTTCAGTTTTTCTGCTTTTTATATATGAGGACGTTTTCATTATCAAAGAAATACAAAATAACACATTGTTGTTATATACATGTACATCAGACATGTGTAATTTTCCATAGCCATAAATAAGAGCTTGAATAACCTTGATCTTCTATTCTGTCATATTGTTTTTAAGCTGATGTAACACCATTGACATCAATGGGCTTACCCCAGTATGAAATTAGTGTAATGGAGTGGAAAATTATTGCCGAAATCTCTAAGGGGATATTCAAAGTTCCCTTTACTGTAAGCTGTGTATTAGATTGGAAGATCCATAATTTGGTATTTCCGTGTTTTGATGTGTATATCAAATGATGAAGAACAGTGAAACACTCAAATGGGAAGCTTTTCATAACCTTTCTTAATTAAGCATGAAATGTTTCATTTTAAAATTGTTGCTTTTACTGTATGTTTAAGTATGTACTCAATGTCATAATGAATTTTAACTTTAGAGAAAAATATGATGTGTAGCAATTTAATTTGATTCTATACACTACCAGAGTCAACATAATTTGTTGAAATTTAAATGAAATGAGTTAGTTTGCCCTTTTCAACTAAATGATGTATGGAAAAGGAACTCTATTTGTGACTACCTTTTATGAAGCTATATAGCAGATGAGATCAAGATTTTATAAGCCTGAGTATTCATGTATTGGTCATAGTTAACACCTAAATTAGTAACTGTTTGCAAGTCTTTACAGTTTTTTCAAGTAATTTTCCAGAGAAAAGCTAGATTAAACTGTCTTGATTTTCTTTCCCTAATTATGAGATTGACATGTGAATATCAAGTGGAACATAAGGATTGTATGTGTCTGCTCTGTTTCATACTCTCTTTCCTATGAATTTCTGTTACAAGATGATGAAAATATGAACCACAAACCACTTCTTCTGAAAAGCAGAGAGACACACAAGGCTTCATTTTCCTTTCACCTCTGCAAAAAGTTAATCTGTCTTTCAAAGCAAAAATGATTGTTGAGGAGAACTGTATTGGTGGGAAGTGTTGATAACAATGTGGTTTTTGACCACATTGTGAAATTTTATAACAGTTAGGAAGAACTTTGCCAAATCAGTTGCATATGATTTATTTCATTCTTCCATTACTTCATATTGAAAAGAGTCAAGGTCCTGGTTTTTTTGCTATCAGTTAATAAAATATTTCCTGAATACTTTAACTTCCTTAAGAAAACTCTATTTTAAACTTCTTTTTTTTCCCGTCAGCATTCATTCTCACACAGCTCACAGAAAGTGCTACTTATTGTCTTGATCACTTTCATTTAAAAATTTCTCACTTTGTTTCTTATGCACTGTATTTTTGAGCTGTTGGTGAAAAAATTCTCTCCTAAGCAAAAGAAAGATGTATCTAAAAGAAAGGAAACAGTGCCAAACCAAAAATCCTGTGTGATTCCATTTTAAAAATGTCATATAGAAACATGATTCCTAACTTCTTAATTTCATGGAGGGGAGAGAGGCTGTAATGGGCAAGACATCAGACACTAGTGTTAGCAAGGTCCTAATTTGTTTTCTCAGCATCAAAAATTATTTTGAGGAAAAGTTTCTGGAGCAGCTCTGCAGAGAATTAAAGGCAAATTATTTACTCATTGCAAACCATTCACACTGATGTATTTGTGTTCTTTGATTTCAGATAGCATATATGGGTGATATTCAAACTGGTGTTTTCTCTCAGTTAGTTTCAGAGCAATCCAAAGTCAGATTTCAGTAGATACTATGATCCTCTGTACAAATTACACTGATCTGGAATCATATTCCTCATCATGCGTGCATCTGAAAACCTCAGTAATTTCAGCTGGCATTTTTGTTGCATAAAGATCTAGGCCAGGGTCCTAATTAACTATTTCAGTCTAGGTTTTGTGTCTGATTTTGATTGATAATATCTGGAGAAGAAAGTTTTGGTTTATTTCCAGATAGTTTTTTGGTTTGGGTTTTTTTGTTGGTTCGTTTTTTTTTTTTTAGCTTTACATTCTTTGTATTTAATTCATTTCCTCATTTATCTTTAATTACCTTTTTCTTCTGTCAATAATTACGGAAAATCTTTATTAAAATAAAATAACATTTGTAGTAGTTTCTCACTTCTTACTTTTCATCAATCTTGTGAGTGTCAATATCAGTCATAAAAATGTGTATATTCATAATTCCTTCAATAGATTCACCTTTGAAACCCAGTTTTCTGCTGGTAACTATTGTCAACTATTTCTTGAAAATAAGATAGGTGGAATGAAGATTTTAAAGTGCTGCTCAAATATTCATTAATACTATATGGGTCTATCTCACTCTTGAAACTTTAATGTTTATTTACTCTGCTAACAGGATTCTTTATTTGTCCGTTTCAATTTGTTTTGGTTAATCTGACAAAACTATCCTGAACACTGGTCTACTGCTTGATTAAGCAAACCTGTGCTGTTTGGAATTGTTTCAGCAGCAAAGTGCAGTGAAAGAATGTCCCTGGGTATTTCTCGAAGAACTTTAGCCTGCATGTGTGTCGTGGTTTAAGCCCAGCTGGCAACTCGGAACCACGCAGCCACTCGCTCGCTTCCCCCCTCTTTCCTCTTCCTGCTCCCGGAGGGATGGGGAAGAGAATTAAAAGAATGTAACTCCTACGGGTTGAGATAAGAGCAGTCCAGTAACTAAGGTATAACACAAATCACTACTGCTACCACCAATAATAATAATGATAAGGGAAATAACAAGGGACGAGAATACAACTCTCACCACCTGCCGACTGACACCCAGCCTGACCCGAGCAGTGATATAGCACTTCCAGGTAACTTCCCCGTTTATATACTGGGCATGATGTGCTGTGGTATGGAATACCTCTTTGGCTAGTTTGGGTCAGGTGTCCCGTCTCTGCTTCCTCCCAGCTTCTTGTGCCCCTCCTCACTGGCAGAGCATGAGAGACTCAGAAAGTCCTTGGTCAGACTAAACATTACTTAGCAACAACTAAAAACATTGGTGTTATCAGCGTTGTTCCCAGGCAGAAAGTCAAAAACACAGCACTGCACCAGCTACTAAGAAGGTGAAAAATGACTGCTACTGCTGAAACCAGGACAATGTGCTAGCCTAACCCTACATACCTCTGAGACTGAAATACACAACCCTTCTCATTCTGGCTGTGCTGAAGAGAAAATCAGTCATTTTTTTCTCACTACCCACTAGCTGGCAGTCATCCTGCAGCTTTTTAGTCAGTGACATTTTTCTGTGAGTGTTTCCTAGTATAGCACGGACACAGTCAGTTGTATTGGTGCAATTTTCTTAATGAAACCATTCAAGCTAACCTGCAACAGATCAGAAAGTGCTCTCATGCAGTGCTGCTAGCAAAATTATGTGGAACTTCCCCTAGCAAGGGACTGGCGATGTGCACCTAGGAATGCAATTATTTTTCTACAATTCTACTTCGTTTCACACTGGTCAAACCTTGCTTTGATATAGTAACCTTTTTGAGTTAGTCCAGTCTTAATTAGACAATTCTAGAATTCCTCATTGGCTATAATGTACTATACAAGTACTAATTGATTTCAGCTTGTAAACACAGACATCTACTTATGCAGCTGAGTAAGCACTGGCGTAACTGAACTTTAACAGATGTCCAGATTTCAAGATGCTGGGCCTAGTTTTTGATTTGTGCTGGAGTGTCACTGAAATAAAAACTACTGAAGCCAACCTTCATATCACAGGGTATTGAGAAGAATGTTCTTTTTTTATGTTGCTATCTGATCAGGGAGTTTCTTTTACTAGAATGATGGATGCCTATGAATATCAAGGTGTAAGGAAACTGTTTATTGACAAAAAATTGCTAACTTTTGAAGCTGCCATTAGCTTATCATAAATGAATACTTTTTTAAAAGAGTTGATTCAATCATGTATTTTTAGAGGCCTCTCTGATATTAAAAATGTATCGTAAGGAGAAAAAAACCTGCTAATAACTGACAGAGGTCACAGTTACATAAAAAAGAGTTGAAAAATGGAAGAATATACGAAAGAAAGAGCTACATGCAATCATGAAGGAGACAGATACATCAGTGCAAAGTTGTCACAGTTCAGCTCAGGTTCAAGCTGGCTGCAGGAATCATCATCAATATCTGACACCTTGAGGTTAAAGAAAGTATCTGAGCATTAAAATGACTTGGTAATAGAGCCACGTTTGAGTTTACAGATTTGCTGAACACTTATAAATGCCAGGCTTTTTTAATTAATTGAGAATTATTAACAGATTATTTTTTTGTTTTCTAATTTACTGTAGAGAGGATAGAGCTTAAAAGTTATTTCATTCTTAATTTAATTTTGTTAGTGGAATTTGGAAAAGATGACTAATTTTAAGGAGGAGTTTGAGTAATATTGTGATGATATCATAACACATTATATAACTTTTGGATATCAAAATGGTCTTGGAAGATTTGAAGTTAATAAATTTTGCTTATAGAAATTCTTAATCTAGAAATATATGTTTTTGTAGTGTAATGGCAATATGAAAATATATTAAAAAATTAAGAAATCTATTGAAAATATTTCCTCTGCAAATGTAAGCATAAGATACCAGTACATTACAGTTCTGTAAATCTTGGTTTCTCTGAAATTTGAAGTTCTCACAATATGAAGAAATACATCAACTTATATATTGAAAGAGATTTTCTTATTGTTTCTGCTGATCTGTAAACTCCAAAAATTGTTTAAGGTTATAAATGTCTTTATTAAAATTATGATTTCAGCCGAATTTATTTTAACAAGAATTGTAATGTATTCTGCCCTTCGATCTCTTAGCTTGAAATGCTGCCTGTTTTTCCATTATTCCACCATCCATTTGCAGATAACAATACATCAGAACCTTTTTCTTGCTGCAGAAACAATGCCCTTTATTTGAGAAAGGACATTGTTTTGACAGATAAAGTAGGCATTTGATAAATTGGAACAGGTTCTGAATTATTTTGAGGGGAATGTGTGCTACATCTGTCTGCTGATTTTCCACTGAAGCAGTGCTTAACTTTCTTGTCTGTTTGTGATTTATTGAGCTGCAGAAAAGGTTAGGAAAATTTCATGGCTCTTCTCTTATAATTTGTAAGTGAATCAAAAAACATTTGTTACTGTTTATGATCTCAAAGGATAGAATTACCTCAAAACATTTATCCACTACAAAGAGTGTAGTGACAACAATAACAAAGATAAACAAAATAATGATCTTCTAAATTATTAATAATAAAGAAATACAACACAGAAAACAATTTCAGCTGTTCAAATGCATGGAATGTTAATAAAGTTTTGTGTGTATTTAGATAAATTTTTAAATAATAAATTAATGTACAATGTCCAGTATTAAGGAGGTATTTACAAGGAGTCTTATTACATATAGGTTTCCCAAAATGCTTTCATATTTCAGTAATATTTATCAAGTTACAGTTTAGTAATATTTATCAAGTTACATTTTAGTAATATTTATCAAGAACTGCTCACAAACTAATGTAAAATCCTGGCCACAAAGGAATAAAAAGATTCATGTTACTCAGCATTCAGAGCTGAATTTAGTTGCTGAAACTGTGAATATTTTTTGTTGTTTGATACATTCTAGGGGATCTTATCGGATCTGGCCTATCTGTAAATGGAAAGGCTATTACATATGGATGTTTTCAATAACTTATGGCGTTTCAAATAGCATGCTTATACTTAGGTAACCAAATTGAGCTGTAAGGATGGAATCCAGCCTCAGACTTTTGATCCTAAAATTTAGGTGTTTCACTGTAGGTGTTCACTTACAGGTTTTTAAGCTCTCATTACAGTTAATGGAGAGTTTATGAATATGTCCAGTGTAATCTCATGACCATCGTAAACCAAAGAGATTCGAGGGTTCCACAGAGTAACTAAATATTGCTGTCTGGTGTTACTTGGAACTTTTTGGGATGTTTGAAATATCTGTATTAGACAAGGGAAGGAAAAAAAAAAAAACAAACAAAACAAAATCCACTCTGTTCTGAATCAGCAGCCTCAAGCCAGATGGAAGAACATAGGGTATTTCAGATGTCACTGACACTGTATGCTTGCAGTTTGGAATTAGCATGAGACACCTCTGCAGAGTGTGCAGCTGAATGAAGCACCATTAACTGTTCAGAAAAAAACATGGAAGTAAGAATCAGTTGACTAAGCATAGGTGTCCAGTAACATCTGAGATTCCCGTTATCCTGCCTGGCATCCAGCTCCTGTTTCAGATAAACATGCATCTCCTATAGGCCTTTTTTCATCACTACCCTTCTTACTTAGATGTCTTACTTCCTTAGACGCTAAGTACTTAACTGAACAATCAAATTCAAATATGTGGAGGAAAAAGTGCCCCTTCTGAAGGATAACTCATGCCCCATAGCTAAGCAGTTATTTTAGGATAGGATTAGTAAAGCTTTGGAGTACAGAGGCAACCTAGATAACTATTTTGTTGATGATTGAAATTGGAGGAGACCACTAGTTTTATTATTTTATTTGTATGAAAATAATGTTTATGCTTTTTCTCTTTTTCTTTTCTTCATTTTCCTTATATTAAATGATACACAGCTACATCATAATGAATATTAGACATCTATGTACAAAAACACATAAAAGGTAGAACAATAGATTAGATCTCTCTGTGATGTTCACAAAGCATATCCACTTCATTCACTGAAACACAGCTATTGCGTATAGGCTTTCTTTTGATGCTTGACCCTTAGAAGTCAAAACTTGCTTGTTTGCTTTTCTTCTATTGACTTTCTGCTGTTGATGTAACTCCCATGCTGTATATATTTAAAAATTCTTGACATCATTATCTTGATGATACCAGGTTACTTTGATGAAAGTATAAATTTAGTTGTTTAATTATTCATTATCCAGAGCTTCCAGAATTTTCCTATGCTACATCAGACAAATAGCTCTTCTATGTTCTCTCTTGAAAGCTGGGACGGGTATTTGTTTAGGCTAATGTTCATTTTACTAACTTTACCTGAAACAGCTAACCCAAGCTAATTATACTTGCTATCTCTATAGTTAGTGGAAATGGACTAGTAACTCTAAAGAATGATAAATATCAAACTGAGACTTGTTTGAGATAGATGAGTCTCTGCAAACACCTGCATTTATTGCCCATTAGGACAGTCTTAGAATTACTCATTGCTTATTTTAGCATGGAGAAAGAACTTCTAGGCACCTCATCAATCTTAGACATATGGGGCATTTTATTAATTTCCAATCTTAGGCTTTGTATTCAACCAGGGCTTTGTCTCAGGCTTTTAGGAAGAATTTAGAATGAGAAATCAGCATCAGCTAATTTTTACCATTGCTCCCTGGTAGTCCTGTGGGTTTTCTAAGAAAGCTAGACATTTTAATATTATTCAAAATGTGTATTCAAATGTATGTCGGCATATGTCCTTAGCTTGTACTAGAAGACAAGTACATAAGACAGGGCAACTTTTGAGCAAAAAAGTTTTTTGAGTTTGTGTGTGTATAAGTTGATGACAATTGTGGCCTCCTTAATTATGAAAAAGTTTGTGTGATGAAGTTAGGTCTTCTCAGCTCCGTGGGAATGACCCAGTTACTAAGATTTCCACTCCCAGTTCTTGTCACAAGGGTGGACAAGAAGGAATTCCAGAAGGAATCATACGTAAGGCACACTGTTGTATTAAACTTCCCACTGAGTGCTTTTGTTTGCTTGATTGTTTTCCTGCAGCAAGAACCAACACAGCCATATCTTCTACATGGACAGCATATGTGGAACTGTGTTCTGGTGAATGTAAATTTAGTAGTTATTATCCATCTGGGATTTGGTTTTGCTACCAGTTTGTTTTCCCATTTGAGAATGATTGCGAAAAACTAGCAAAGTGACGTGATACACCTCACAGATTTAAGGTATACAGTTATACTGTAAATGCCTTCTCCAATTTTCGTTATAAATTTTTTACTTATTGCTTGACATCAAAAATCTAGTGTATTCAGTTGTTCCCCATGATGACAGCTGCTATGGAACAGATAAGATTGGCAAACCGTACTCCACAAACACAGGAAAATATTTCTAAAGTTTCATGACACCCAGCTGTCCCCAGGCAACCAAAAGTGCACACTCGATAATAAGATGCAATGCAATAAGAACTCCTGCAATGCTTTAATTTTTTCTTTTTGTGTGTGTTTGTTTGTTTTGGTGTTTTTTCTTTTTTTCTTGCGTGTGGGTACCCAGAGTGGCATTTGCTTTACAGCATTTTGACCAATATGTATAATGTAAAAATGAGAGTTGTACTGACAATGATAGAAAGGGAAATAAGGATTCAGTGTCAAAGAAACATACAAATATTATTATCAATAACAGAAATGTGAGAAAGAAAACTCTTCTTTTTAAATTATAGGAACGCAATTAGATATTAAGGTAAAATTAAATAATGGAAATGAACAGCAGCAAAGGATTTTGTATGGCATTTGCAAATTGACAAAGTTTTAGTGGTGGAACGTCTGCAAGTGTGCCTTCTGTGAGAAGAGATCAGGAGCTGTCACATCTTAAACAGTTTCAGCTGACTTCAAAGTGGTCCCACCACTGCTCAAAACTGAGCCATTCAGCAATGCTTGTGGCACTTCTATAATAACATATTTATGAAAAGGTAAAAAATATGCTGCCCAGCAGCTGTGAGAAACTGTGAAAGAAATATTCCTGCAGACACCATAGTGAAAGAAGGAGAGGGAGGAACTGCTGCAGGCACCAGAGCACAGATTCCCCTGCAGCCCATGGAGGACCATGTCTGAGCAAGTATTCCCACTGGACCTCATGCTGCAGCAGGTGGATGTACCCTCCAGGAAGCTGCAGCCTAGGGAGATAGCATTAGCTTGGTGGGCATGTGGCAGACAGCCAAGGTTAACCCACCACAGACATTCGAATAAAAACAAAGTTCTCTGTCTTGAATAATCATCCAAGTATGTTAAGGTTTTCTGTAGGTGTGGATACAATTATCAAGAGCAGCATTTGCTGTGTTCTCTAAAGCCCAGAACAATAAATTAGGAAAAAAATTAAAAAAAACCTGTATTTCATTCCAGGAGTATGTTCTAAACAAAAACTTACAGAAGCTACAGTAATATGTTGTGTACAAACATATTTAAAGTATATTCTGGGTAATAGCCTTCCAGTTCATATATTTGTAAGATTTTGAGGTGACAAGCACAAAAAAAAAATAAATGTAAAAGGTAAGAGGTAGAACAATGCATTCTTGAACAAATATAGTCCCTGCTGTAGATCAGGTTCTTTGCACATGTGTGGTTATGAAGCATTCATCACTCAGAGTTTAAGGGAAATATTTTTTTTTCCACTATTGCTGTTTGAGTGACAACAAGGTTACTGCAGCTTTTGAAGGGTACTTGGATTCCCAAATAATCACATATCTTTCAATATCAACAAAAAAGTTAACAGCAGTTAACTAGAAATGTATGAATAAAGTAATTAAATTCTTGATACATAAAACTAGGAACAGGGGAAAAAACCCTACTATGTTAAACACAAGATATTAACTAGTTGTTCAACAACCCTCTAAATACTGATTATGGGGTAGTGATTCTGAAAGATAGTTTAATTGAGGAATTCAAATATTCCTTGCAAAAGGCTAAACCCCAAAATTTCAGCCTTTTAATTTCTTTTTTTTTTTTTTTATTCCTCCTAACTGCAAATATTAACTAATTTGTGCCTGAATTTGCAAATACTTTTTGTTGTTATGATCGGTACTTAGAGGGAAGGGATGAACGAACTGTGGGTAGTTATCATTTCATTCTGTTAAAACCAAAACAACCAGACCGAAAACAAAACATATATTCTACTAAAGAACTTAAAGTTCTTTCTCTAACTATATTCACTTACACTTCTGGTGGAAATTGTCATCCTCTGGCAGCTATGGCTATGAAAGGGTTTTTTCTGCTTCGCAGTTGTTGATGTTCCTATATGTAGCAGCAGAGATGCAAAAGAAAAAACACATACTATGTTAGCAGAAATGGCAGAGAAGAGGATATGTGAAGAAGAAACAAGAAAAGGAATGGATGACAACTGGATACACTGCTCTCTGCTGCTACTACATTAAGGGTTGTAGCTGCTGTTGGTAGAATAAGGAAGTTAGGTAAGACAATAAAATTTCAAACTTGCCAAAACTATTTTTAATATTTGTGTCCTTAATTGTCTGTGAGCAGGCACAGAGCTAGAGCAGTGGCAAAAAAACCCTCTAAAGCTACCCCAAGACAACAACAACAACAACCACCACAAGAACCTCCAGACCTTACTTCCATTCTTCATCTATCCCAATCCACAGTATCATACACAAATAAAATGCATGAAGCACAACAGTAAAATTAATTCTTAATATACATGCTTCTCTGCTAGAGTTGTGGATGGCTAAGACATGGGCACCTTTTTCTACTGTCGCAAGTTGTCGTCCTAACACCTGTTCAAACTAGAAGGTCACATTGCTCTGCACAGGTCTTCTGAATGTGTACTGAAACCATGAAGGTCAAATCTTGTTTTTACTTTCAGCAGCCTCTGTGCTTCACCTACAACCAAGTGGTACTGAAGTGACTTACTTATTGTTTTAAATCCTTATTTTTCCTTGTGTTTTAGCAAACATCCTGGGAGGGGTGCTGAATGAATAATAAAAGACTTATGTTCAAAGGCAAAGGGATTTTCAGAAGGAAGCAAGTGACTGTAGAGCTGGTAATGTGATATGGTTAGTGCTGGAATGGCATTTTCATTCTAAGCAGCATTTTTCAAACACTTTTCATTTCACTGCCTGTCAGGAGTATATTTTTCATGCTTTTCCGCCTCTCAGCAAAGTATTTTGGAAAGATTGGTAAAATTCTATTGACCTATATTTGAGAATCTAGTATTGAAAATGCATTTTCACTAGCTAAAGAATTATTCAGTCTTCTCTCATTCTCAGATAGTTCAAGTATATTTTATTTTGAATACTGTAAGGACTGATTCTACAAAATTAGTCAACTATTAATGAGGTTGGTAATACTATATTGATAGTAAAATTATTCTAGACTGTTCGTCAATGGCTCAGAAAAACTTCCCATGCTTTATTAGCTGACTTGTGGTTTTGGAAATACATGTTTCTATTAAAAATAAAAGATACTTAACATGCTTAATAGTATCTTGTCTCTCTTCATATCACTGCAGTTTAAATATGAGAATGAACATCTAAAACCTGGCATCAAATAGGAAAGCCAAATGGACTCATCAGACTCATCAAATACTATACCTTTTTGTAGCTCAGGTCATGGCAATAATAATGCTAAGTGATAACGCTCTTCCATTATCAACTTCTCCATCAACAAAGTGTTAATACTTTTTCAGTATCATTGTGTTTTGTTGGCTTGGGGTTTTTCATTTCTCAGTTTGCTTTCTCACCCAAAGAAAGGTTAGACAGGTGAACAATGCAGACCCATGAGGAACAGTAACCTTCTATTCCTATCAGCTGCAAGTAGATTTTCTCTGAAAACTGCAAGTAGATTTTCTCTTAAAACAGACTTTGTCCCAGAAAGACAAATTTGCAATGTGTTAAAATGGGACAGATTCATTTGTCTCCAGCCCCTAGATGCCTATCCCACATGTGGAAGATGCTACCCCAAGAACAGGAAGAGTGGAATTGCTATTCAACATTTTCATGAACTTACAGCTATTCATATTAAGGTAAGCTAATACTGAATTGAAGCTTCTTTAACACATTATCCTTGATTAAGAAATATGTTTTCATTCATCTTCTCTTTCCATAGAGGCAACAGTCTGCAACAACAGGCTGGGACAGATATATGAGATGAAAAAAGCACTAGTGCAATCAGCAGCCAAATCATAGAATAGAATCATAGAATAGTTAGGGTAGGAAAGGACCTTAAGATCATCAAGTTCCAGCTCCCCTGCCATGGACAGAGACACCTCGCACTAAACCATGTCACCCAAGTCTCTGTCCAGCCTGGCCTTGAACACCACCAGGGATGGAGCATTCATAGCTTCCTTGAGGAGCCCATTCCAGTGGCTCATCATCCTCACAGTAAATAACTTCTTCACCATATCTAACCTAAACTTCCCCTGTTTAAGTTTGAACCCATTACTCCTTTTCCCACTGTTACAGTCCCTAATGAAAAGTCCCTCTCCAGCATCCTTGTAAGCCTGCCTTCAGATACTAGAAGGCTACTATGAGGTTTCCATGCAGCCTTCTCTTCTCCAGGATGAACAGCCCCAACTTTCTCAGCCTCTCTTCATATGGGGAGGTGCTCCAGGCCCCTGATCATCCTTGTGGACCTCCTCTGGACTTGTTCCAACAGTTCCATGTCCTTTTTATGTTGAGGACACCAGAA
>JANHGB010011367.1:0-19239 GCA_026283785.1 Coracopsis vasa | reverse complement strand
ACATTCCTTTCTGCTCACTGTGCAGCAGAATGCCCGGGAGCGGACCCAGGAGAAGTTGCATTCCAACAGACCTTTAGAGGGGAAGCAAAGGTGCATATCCCCAGGACTGCCCAAGTCCTGGGCCTCCTTCCTGCCTTTGCCAAGAAATGTCATTAACAGCAACTACTGAGAACTGATTGAGACCACACATGTCCTTTCAGCCAGGCCAGCAAACAACCTTCAGCTAAGTCTGCCCAGGGCTGTTTTGGATCTGGTGATCTGCATTTAGAAATAGTCTTTATATTTTTAAATGTTGCCTGGAGCCATCTGGTTCCCTCTTCATTTTATGTTTTAATTGTCATTTATAACTTATTATACGAGCTATTCAAAAGCCAGGCAGACACTGGAGGGAAGCAATCAAGTCCTTATCCGAAGTGCACTGAAAGTCTTTCCCTGGCTTTCCAAGGGCTTGGGGCTGGCACCCCCACCAAGGGAGCCTGAACGGCAGCAACTTCACGGGGTCCTGGCTCTGGGACACCCAGGCCATGCACTACACATTGGCGCCAGGGGCTTGCTCTTGGCTGGAGCCAGGCATGCCCCTGACTTCTGCAGGGGAGCCAGTTCCCCTCAAGGCACAAGGAGGTCAACTGATGTGCTCAGGTCACCAATGCACGAGCAAATGACTCATCCCAGATTTTTCTGGCTCCTAAACCCCTGCTCAAACCACAAGGCTGCTTAATGACTTAGCAGGGCTCTACAGAAGTAAGCTATAAATTGCACATACGCTATGGCTAAGTGACTGGCTCAGGTGTTTTCCACGTGCCGTTTATGAATCTAGAAAAGCTAACTGGTGCCTGGGAATTACTGAAAGGTTGGGAATAGTCATTTGTTTGATGAAGCAATGGCTTCAGAAAAAAATGTCTTTTGCTTTGCCCTCCACCTCATAGCAAAATGTTTTCACCTTCAGCTTTTCCTCCCAGTTCCATGCGGGGCCCTGAACTGAAGGTAAATCACCTCTTGTTAGAAATAGGACTAGTTTGCACTGCCTCCACACAAACCATCCCCAGTCATAAAGGCATCACCTAAGTCCTGCCCAGCAGCCCAAGCAGGAAAGGATGGCCTGAGAGGCGCATGGTGCCCTGGTGCCAAAGTGCACCCCAATGTACCTCCAGGCTGAGAGTGACATCCCACAGGAGGACAGACATCCCATATCAGGCTCAACACACCCGCACACCCCTCACCAGCATGCCAGTGGTGAGAGGGTGGAAATATACTAGCCAACTCATTCCTGTGGGGTGGCTTAAATCCCAGATAAGGTGCCCATCATTTGGGTATGATGGCTAAACAAGCTAACCTGTGCTGGGAAATGTGCTGCTGCTGCTGTTTGATGACATCTCAGCTTACTCTGGTGGCACTGTGACACAGAAGTATTTACTTGTAAGAGATGCCCCTTGATTTTCCCCTGCCAGCTGTGCTGGACTTGGAAAGCAGCCATGGGACTAGTAAGTGCAGAGGGGCAAGAGGGCTGCAAATCTCCCAAACCAGGCTGCTCTGGCTCCTCAACATCCTCATAGTATGGAGAATTATTACCACATCATTGCTCTATTTTAATAATAATCTATTATATTTCAAACATATGAAATAAACCAGGGCACTGAACATCAAACTGTCTGAATAAGAATATTTAAATTTTTTAGAAATAAATCCCTGGACATCAATGGGCAGACTCAGGGAGGCAGATGCCGCACAGAGAAAACGAAAGAGGGGCCAGATCCAGCCCCTCTCAGCCCTGCAACAGACAGCCCAGCACAGCTGGCACTAATTGGCACTTTCCTTGGCGGCAGATGAAGTGTGGAGGAGACAATGGGGCCTGAGCTGGTTTCTCATGCCTGGAGGTGATCCCCAGCTCTGAGACCAAAGCCCATGGAGAGCTCAACAAGGAGAAACTGCAGCAGTCACTGCTCAGAGAAGAAAAGATTTCTGGAGCATAAGCCTACATCTATAGGATGTGTGCCTAGCACCAGTGGACATCATTGTGTGCCCACCAGCACATGTGAAGAGAAAGCAGGGCATGGAGCATGGTCACAAAGCATCAGTGGTGATGTGGTGGTCCATGCTAAAGTTTGTGGTTACATTGGTTAGTCATAGGCAGCTGGTCAAATCCATGACTCCCATTGAAACCCTTAGCATCAGGCTTTCTGCAGTGTTCCATGCTTGGAAATGCAAAGCAGGAATGTAAACAACTTACAAAGAGCTGTAGCTTTGTGCAAGCATGGAAAGCTAGAAAGAAATGGAAGCATGAAGCTGTGACACCTGGTACACGAGTGGGCAGCTAGAAAAGAAAGACAAAGGCAAGAAACTTCTTCATAATGGAACATAACTTGGCAGGGAGGAATAAAGGAAAGATACCTTTTTTTAAAGAAAGAAAATTATCACATAATTTCTGGATTGCATTATAATGGGCTTTTTTAGGTATATGACCAGTAATTCCATCAGTACCAGGTTTTTTGGTGAAAATATATTCATTATCTTAGACTTATCAATTGACAGCTTAGAGGCACTGTTTTCTTTTGTACTTCATGAACAAATTTAAATGGGGGAAAAACCATCCCCACTTTCCATGCAAGAAATTCCCTGAGCTTAGCCTGCACAGAGGCTTCAGCCAGTCACAGTCCCAGAATTGTGCTGTCTGAGCTCCCATGTTTCAGATTACCACCCAGGTTCTCCAAAACTTCAGATATTTTTTAATTATCTTATTAAATACAAGCCAAATACATGTGATGATACTCTTCTTGTTTGTCCCCTGGAGTGGGAACACACAGTTTAGGCTTTGCTCCCTTTTCTCCTCCTTCAGTACAAACAGGAGAAGCAGATGAAGGACTTGGAAGCCGCAAGGATGAAGCGAAGCTCTCGGGTAGTAACTAGAGATGAGCAAAGGGAAAACAGCTGCAAGCTGGACACCAGCAGACATGTCCGACCCTGTCCTTAGGGAGCAATAGGAAGGGGTGGTCCTTCACCCTGGGAGGCCCTCAGCCCTGCCAGCGCGGAGGATTTGCCTCCCTCTGCTCCTCCAGCACAGCCTGGCACAGTCGCACTTCTGCCGCAGCTGGAGAAACCATCCTCCCGGGGGGAAACGAGGTGCTCGGCAACCTGACAGGCTAACAAGCTAATAGCATGCGAATGCGCGTTTGTGCTGGAGCTGCCACCCGCAGCTGCAGCCGTCTGCAGCACCCCGCCGTGCTTCGGCACAGCAAAGGCCAGCCAGGTAAGGGCACAACACAGAGATGCAGCAGGGAGCAGTGCCTGCTCCAGCCCTGAAAGCTGATGTCTAGCTTGCATTGATTTCCTCAGGGCTAACCTGCTTGCATGCATCTTTGTACCCCCCTTTGCAGGGAGGAGACAATTGCATGACTGATGCCTCATGCACACCTTGAGGGGTGCAGCCCAGGACCAGCAGGACCTGGCCTAGCCTGAGTTCAGCTTTATAGCACAGCCATAAGAGCCCACATTGAACTCACCTTTCCACCTCTCTGTACCAGTCTCAGTATCCCTGGGGGTTTTCCTATAATAATCCTGTCTATGCCATTGACTTATACAACAGTAGTTGAGCTGCAAGTTTAATTACAGTATGGGAACGAGCTGTCACTTGACTGAAGATACTTCCTTGAATATTTATTGAAATAAATAGTCTTACTGACTTTGCAATTTGAAATTCAGGGACTAGACATTGGGATCTCTTTTATGGCTGTATTTATATCCTTCCTGGCAGGCTCAGCACTTCAGAGAAATACCAAGCCCTGGCTTCCAAAATGCTCCCAGAGACTCTTTGTTCTTTAAAATTCCATTGGTGATGGCTCATGAAGAGTTTCCCATCCATTGCCTCATACCCACAGCCATGAAAAGTAGCGATGCTCAAGACCTGGAAAGTCTCAATTGTTTTAGGCAGGTTTGTATCATATGGGAATGTCAGGACAAGGGAAACAGGTTAGAAGACTCCTTGTGGTTCTTTTATTCCACAGTTGAACGCAGCCAAACAGGTGGAGGAGCATGTGCTCTTGGACATGACCTTTCCCACGTGTACTGGCCACCATGGGCCCAAGATCAGCTCAGCTTTGTGTGTTCCAGAGCTGGGAGTGGGACTTGCATCCCTAGATGCACTGGGGCTCATGGCGGGCATCAGGGTTGGTGGGAACAAAGTGCCTCCATGTCTTAGAAGGGATGGACAAACAAGCACAACGTGGCTCTGATGAAGCGTGATTTTTATGTAGGCAAGTTCCTTTAGTGATAATAAGGCACACAAATTACACTCTGATGTTGGTTATTCAGAAAAAACATGGAGGGAGTATTTCTAGCTGTGAGAGTGTGTGGGAATGTGTGTGCCAGTGCTGCCTGCTCACAGCTGTGAAAACATTAATGTTCACACTCGCTGGCTAAGGGAGACAAAACAAAACCCTCGGGTCTTATCCAAAGTCCCTTTTCTCACAACCAATTTTATGTCCAAATGAAATCAAGCATTCTTCAAATACAGACTCACAGTCTTTGCACTTTGCAGTGTGCAGATTCCCTGTGATCCCTCGTTGCAAGGCCTTCCTAATTCCCACCCAGCTCAACCCACAGCAGTGGGTTGCCCCCTCACACCCAGACCAGGGGACACTGGGCATGCTGGCAGGAAAGATTTGCCATATTTATAGAGTCATGCCCTGGGTGAGAAATGTATCAAATCACCGAGGATTGTTAGGACAAGGCAGGGGGTTTAACTGTTGATTTTACAGGGAAATTTGGGGTTATTCAAATGGGTATCATGTCCACAAGTGCCGTCCTGGGAAGCCTGACTGCATGACACTGAGGCAGAAGATGCTCTGAGGGTCAGCCTGTAGTTAAGGAAACTCGTCTGCTTTGCTGAAAAGTGCTGAGCAGCATCAGGGAATTTCCCTATGAGACTCTGTCACTTCCAATATGCAAATCATTCCCTCCAGCCTTTACGGTTTCCATCCATAATGGTCAATGTCTTGGGCATTTAGTTTTAGAATAATACTTTTTAGAGAGTAATTCTTGTCTGCCATGACTTGATGTCTACCCCCATGATTTCATACCCTGAAATTTATCCTTTGCCAGGCCTGCCACGAACCCAGAAAAGTGCATGAGCCAAAGGCAGATACTCAAACACACCTGGACCTGCAGAAAGTTGAGCTCCAGATTCAAAATACCAAAGTGGCTCTCACCTGATAGGGGGTTGAGCTACTACTTTTGAGAAACCTGAACTTCTGCCACAATTCATAACCAGGGCTGATTTTCACTTTGCTCTGATTGTTTCCTACCAGAAATTCTTGGTTTATGAATAGAAACACCAGTTTCAAAGCTGATGCTTATTTTATAATCCCAGTATAATATTTTTTTGGTATCCACTTTGTTATGGGTAAATCTCACACCTTTCTCTTGACACTGTCTCACACCATCTTTCTCACAGGTATGTAAGATGTAGGTGCATCAGAGAGAGAAAGCTTTTTCTTGCTGATACCTGAGCCTAAAACACAGTACGTTTCAGTTCTCTTTCTCATATTTCAGTGAATTTCACTGTCAAAATGGAAACATGGGAGTGCTGGTACATGACTGCCCCATTACAATGTGCAGAAAAATTACAAGTATGCGTGATGTACCACCTGGAAGTGCCTCAGTGACCATCAGTCCTCACACAACTTCTGTCCACCACAGCAAGCAACAGTATGAGCAAAGCCATATCCATCCAGGAATGACCATGTGGCATGGACTTCTCCTTTTCCTACGAATTCAAACACAACCTGCAAACCCAACTCTTTCACTGCTGTTCTCTTTTCCATTTTCTTTTGGGTAAGTGTTTGAAGAATATCGCCTCATTTCCTTCCAAGGGGTCAAACGTTTTTAAGCCTTATACAGCCAAAGTTTTCCTGCCAAATAAATACACTGAGGCAAAGAGAGAAAACTCATGAAGAAGAGCCAGGATGGTTGCAGTCCCATTAAGGGAATTTATGAGAACTCAGTACCGTTTCAGAAAAAGGAGTGTTTACTTAGATGATGGACGTCTGTTGAATATTAATCTTTTCTGGGTATATCGCCGGTTTTCTTAAAGAAAGCCTAAATTATTCAGGAGTATTTGCATGCTGAGGTACAGCAAATTGACAGGCGGTACAAATCAGACTTTTGCATCGTAGTATTAAAGGAAACCAAATGCGAAATCTGGTTTCTTAATACATCATTGACCATCTCCTAAGTAAAATAATTAAGCTGCTCATTAAGATACGGCATACATAATTCTGAAACAATGGTTACCTTAATCCTTATGCACAGCATCAGCAAAATAACCATGAGATGCCACAGATTCATAATTTGGTTATTCTTTTTACCCATTTGCCATATTACAGAATGGCAGTGATGAGGAGTGCCACTGGTGATGAACAGCACAGATGCAGCAGCCTCTGCCTCGGGGAAGTGATGGTCTGTGGTGGATGGCATGACACGGAGGGGAAGTTGGTGGCTGAGGCTGCCCTGAGGATTGTCCCCACCTTCACCACCTTCTGTTCCAAGGCAGAGATGCCTTCCTCCTGAGCTGTGCTGGCCCAGCTCCTCACTGCCATCCTGGTACTTGGATGGGAAGCACCAGCCTTATTTATATAACAGCTGCTGTTTTTAGGTGCTGTCATTCACATGTACGCTGGAAAACATGGTACTTGAAGAGCTGCTACGCTAGTATAGCATATGCCGGAGGCAAAACTATATATATATTGAAAAAAAAAAATTTGTGTTAAAAAAAAGAATTAGAGCAGGATTATCACAGTCTGTCCGCTTCCTGTCCACAGCCCAGATGGTGCGGGGCCTCACCAGGGCCACCTTTTCAACACACTTCCTCAGTTAAAAGCCTTTGCTGCTGACATTGATCTTATGGGTTTTTTCCATGTTCTCAGGTGAACCAAATTTCTGCTTTTATTAGCAGCTATAGGTGGAGCAGGGGATGAGACAGTATCAGTGACCTGGTGTGGAGGAAGGAGCCCTTGTTAGGTTGGGGCTGCAAGCATCTTACCTTTCTCTGCCATTCTCGGCATTCCTTGGGGTCGCTGGTTTCTCTTCACGTCCAGCTCATGGGAAAAATACTCTCAGTTGTACATGCACAAGTTTTAAATGCATGCAATTCAGATTGAAAACCAGCAGCATGTTCTGAATGGAGATGTCTGCAATGATTTCCATTGAAAATCCTGTTCATGCAATTATAGACTGTGATACTCTGCTGCTGGACAGAGTCCCCTTGGACAGGGCAACACCTACAACCTCCATGGATCTAACGTCTTTCAGTGGCATTAGCTCATCATTGGAGCTCATCCATTAGATTTCAATTGCTTCTTCTCAAAAGCAGATTTCTGCTGTATTTTATGGTTATTTTAAACTCAATATATATATTCTCCCCTGTTTCCCAGTTTATAGAGAGGAATGCGTGTAGAGACTCTGTGCTTGCTGGAGTCAGTGGAAACTTGCCTGCTGGCTCCAGTGGACTTTGCATTTGGGTCTCAGAGTAAACTGTCCTACGTGTCCTAACTAACACCTCATGTTTCCTGTCATTGCTTTTCACTTGTCTCATCTCTCCTTTCATCTTTGTCAGACGCAGGCCCCTGTGTGCACAGTTGTGGGAGGAGGAGAAGAGAAAGAGTGCAGTGGATGGACAAGATGTCAAGAATTTGTCATGTGTCCCACTACCTGCTTGGACCAGAGGAGCTAGGAGGGAATCCGTGGTCCCACCTAATGAACCACTCCAACTGTTGCATGGAACAACCAAGAAGCCACCACCCCAGCCCCAAACCTCTCCTGTATATTTCAGTTCCTCCTCAACATGTCTGACCAGCTCCTCAGCTGGTGTAAATCAGTGTCACTTCTTTAAACCAGTGTGATGACCTGACAGCAGCTGTGAATTTGACACGGCGTGCTGTCTTGCAGCTCATCCAGCTGTGTTTGCTTTACATCTGGATCTACTTGGAAGTTCACGTCAAAGGCGTTGCCACAGAAGGAAGGAATAGAACAGTGCAGAAGGAATGGCTTGCAAAATGCCCTCTGCTGGAAGGACCAAGGCCCACAGAAGGCATATGGCTGGGAGATGAGTCCAGCACTGATTTGTTTCCCCTCCCCTTGCTCCGAAAATGTCAAGCTTCCTGTGATTACTGATTACGACGATGATAATGTTTCTGGTGTGTATGTGTTTGCACACACGTGTGCAGTGGTTTCTTGCTAAACCAAATTTGTTTGGACATTGCCAGATGGTACAAAAGCTTACCGGAATTTCATTTTCAAATAAACCACAGACTTGGATGAGCTAATGTTGTTCCACATAAAAAGCCACAAAATTCAACAAAGTGATGTTGTTTCAAGAAGAGAACATGTCAAGTGAGAGAACCATCCGGTCGGCTCTGAAGGAGCTACACACTCCCCCTCATGCTCTTAGAAGCTGTTTACGTACAAACGCCGGGCATACGGCACTGCAGCTCGGTCTAAACATTTCTCTGCAGCTGATGTCTGTGGAGCAGAGCCTTGGCAGAAGTGGTGCAGGAATCACATCTGCTCATAAGCCTTCCTGCGTTATTTCAACTGCTCCTGATAGACCGACAGCCCTGGAGGAACTGGGGCCTCTTTCTCTATAAGGGCAGGTACACCACCAACCCTGGGGGAAGTGGCTTTAGACAGATGTCCTTGCCATCATCACTGGGGATGGGGACATGACCTCCTGTGATGCTTCACAGCTCAGCTCTTCACAGCCCAGAAGTTTGGGGGTATCCTGGGAACCAAACTGGGACTACCTGCTCATTTAATGTAGAGCTGTCTGCTGTCTCAGCTTTGTTAGAAGTGGTTGCTCTAGGTGGGGTGAGGACTAGTGATTTGGACATCAAGGGATAAAGCAGCAAAAGGACTGCAGCACTGCAGTGGCTCCTGATCTGCTAGATCCGAAAACACAGCCCCAGAGGGCATCACCCTCCCAGCATGCAGAGTGGGAGCCATAAAACTGGCAGCAACAGCAGCTGAGCAGGACAAAGATGCAAGTCAACTGCAAGAAGTCACCCTGCCCAAGGACCCACCTCTCCCTGCACCACCATCCCAAGCTATCTGGCATAACCCGGGTATGTAACTTTTTCTGTGCATTTAGCCCCAAACAGCCTAATGTTGGTATAAATAGCACTGTGATTTAATAACAAATTGGCAAAAGCCTTCTCTCCCCAGCAAGCGTCACCGCCAGTCTGTGGCCAGGGAATTAGTCTTGGCCTGGCTAAGGATGTGTGGAGCTGCTAGAGAAAGCAAGACCAGCTCTTGGGGCCAGCAGCCACAGCACAGCCTCCCATGGGCCTCTGGCAAAGCTGTGAGGGCTATGTCTGCAAAGGGCTTCAGCGTTGCAATGATGAGACTTGCATCTCCTAAGCTGTAGGACCTGAAAGCATGGCCCTAAGTGGGGCCAGGTCTCCAGCCAGGAAGACGCAAGTGGGGCCAGAGAAGACTCACCAGTGGTGGTGACATTTCGTGTCCCAGAACTGCGAGAAGTACCAACAACCACATTTGCAACTGTAAGAGTTTGGTTTCCATTTTAAAATGCTTCTCACCATTGATGTCCTGCTGTGGACAGTTGAACAAGCACCAACTTGGGCTGATGGATGTTGCACTGGACCTCTTGGCCTTGGGCTGAGGGCCTCCTTATCTGGCTGCTTTTCATATCTATTTTCAGCTGTTGCCATACTGTCTGTTTATTTCAGCCTCAAGCAGGCCCAAGAGATGTTGCTTGTGAAGCATCCATGGGTCTATAGACAAATCAGACCTCCCCTTTAAAAGGGTTGCTCCCGTGGCTTCCTGCTGTACGCAGTCATGCCCCCGTGCCTGCTGCCTGCCCTGTCCCACATCTGTGCTTCATGCCATGATGGCAGGGACATGGAGTAATCATCCTGCCTGCTTAGGAGACAGGAGGAGAAAAAGAGGCTTGCTGGAAATGTATTCCCAGGTTTCACCAGAAAACAGTTAACAAAAAATGGAGAGGAAATTAAATCAGTATCCAAATAAATCAACTTTGTGCTTCAGAAGAGGAGTAATAAATGACCTGAGGTCCAAGAGGATAATCTGCTTGGAAACAGGATGTGGGGACTGGCTCTGACCACGCAAGTCCGTGGCAGCCCCTGTCCCAGTACCCATGAGAAGACGTGGCACCAGTGTTTTGAGAGAGGTGGCCTTCCCATTCATGAGGAAACACCCAAACATCATCAGAGACAGCAAAGACATACCAGCAGATGCGGTTTTCCCCCCTCTCAAGCCTGCAGGATAGATTTTGTTTCAATTACATCTTTATAAATAACTTTCTATTTCATACTCACCTGTTCATTTTCTGCCCTGGTTAGAATCAATATCACCGATAATTATCTGTCAGAGCGTTTAAACATCACTGGAAGGTGACGAAAAAGAAAAGTCTTTTTCTTTATATATATTTTTTTCAGACCGCTTTAAGTGAATTAACCAACAAGGAGAGATGGCAGATTGACGGTAGCTGGAGACTAGATAGTAATTTTTACCCATGAATAAATGCATTCTTGCAAGGAAAGGCAATCAAAGTCTTCTCCACAGCTCCGGCAGCCCCAGCAGGAGGGTCACCCCGCGGGGCTGTGCCCTTGCTTCCTGAGCCATACTGCAGGATGGACATCTGCAGTGCCCCAAGGTGGCTGCCGCAGCACTGGCTGCCCCTCTGATGCCTGTTCATCCCTCCCACACCAGCCCTGCCTGCAGCTACCTGCCTCCCTAAGGGTCATTTTCTTCCCTCCTCACATGTCCCCGTGCATGAGTTTCTTCCTGTCTGAGCTTCATATTTGACCCCTAATCTATGTTTGGAAAGTTTTCTTTCTCAATCAAAGGGACTGTCGCTGGACCTGCTACTAGAAGGAAGAATGAATACCTTGGGTAAAAATTGATGTTTTACTCATGAGTTCTCCTCCCTCACCTTTTATTTCTTCTACCTTCCTCTTGCACTGGTGTAAAACCATCCTGTGAGCTTCTTCTTAGCTGGAAGCAGCCAACTTTTTCCTCATTCATACAGCACCATGTGCTCGGGAGACACCACCCCCTTGTAGGGATGTCCTCTCTTTCACCCCCTTGTAGGGATGTACTCTCTTTCAGCCTATGAGCTATAGACACCTCCAATACTAACAGGCACAAAACCCCGGATAAATCTTTTTGCTGAAGCTTCTCCAAGCAGCTCCATGTGCTTGCCCAAGGAACAGAAAGAGAACCAAGATACCCAGATTGCTTTGATGGCTGAAGAGCAGGAGCTAATGGGCTGCACCACACAGCAGGCCTCTCCTGGCTCACTCAGAGGGCAGAGTAGTGCTTCTGCCTTGCTCTCCTATGTGGCCTCTTCCCTGGATGCTCAGGACAAGGCTTTTGTCCAGCCCTGCCCTGCTGGTGCCAGCCTGGGGGATCCCAGAGCAGGAGGTGGGCTTCCATTTGCATTGTGTCTGGTTCACTGCATGGCCTTGGTGAGAGGTGGTTGCACCAAATGGGCTGCAGGTTCTCTGTTGTCCTTTGTTTGGAGCATGGGTTTTGTGCAAGTGAAGCGGTTGCATGATAGGTGGGGGTAAATAATGGTAAGAAGTCCATCTACAAAGAGCTTCTCCCACTCCCTCCTTTGTGGAGGGACCCCATCCAACACAATAACAACATTGTTTAAAGCAGAGGCAATAATTTACACTGGTATAAATCAGAAACACAGCTCTGACCCCAGTGGGTTTACCCCACATGATTTACACTCTTCTTTGCAAACATGAAACCTGAATTCCCAGCCATAAGACTTGCAGCTTAGGGAAGGGAATGGCTGGAAGCAGGGGCACAGAGGTGGCATGGCATGCCAGGGACATATGGCAGGTCAGTAATGGAGCCAGTTTTGTGTTTCCCAGGCTTGTGCTCCACTATTGGCACGTCATTGAACTTCTGGCTTCTTAAATGACTCACATGATGGCTGGTGGTCCCAAGCTCAGAGTCTGGATCACAACATGGACATTTGTCAGGTCTGAGAGTTTTGTCCACGATGGGCAAAGTCATCCCTCTCTTTTTCCTCTTCTCTCTCACTGTGTCTTGGGGCAAGTTTTACCCCTTGTGGCGTTCAGAGCCACACAAGATCATTTGCTCTATTGTGGAAGCAAATAAGCCTCGGGACAGGTACACTCAGATGCTTGTAGAGGCAGTGAGTGAAATTCAGAGCAGGGCTAGATTTCACACCCTGGAGCGCACAGCTTGCTGCCACAGCTTGCTCCAGAGGAGACAGGTTTGTCTGTGTGATGCACTGCGCTGCTGCAAACGCCAGCATGGCCAAAAGCCACCCTCTCCTCTGCTTGCACAATAGCTTAGTGGTGTGTTTGCTCAGTGAGGCCTCGACTGCTTTGCACAAGCACTTGTGCTTTGCACACACTCATACCCTTGTGCAGAGGAGCCTGAAGCGGGGCATCCCAGGCCCCACGGTGCCTCTGTGGTTGAGCAACAGGTCGCTCCCAAGTGCCACGCACACACTGGTCACCCGGTGGCTGATCGCATGATTTAAGGCAGGAGGGGCTGATTCATTCCTTTTGGCTGTGATTCTGCATCCAGCACAACGTGGGCAGTTTGGTTTGTTTCTTTACTCTCCCTGCCCAGCAGGGCTGGCCAGGCAGTGCCAGCAAGGGCATCCCTGGGAGGACAAGGTGCTGCTAATGGTGGTGGGGGCCTGCAGGGAAGGTGAGGGGAAGCACTCCAGCCGGCCGGCTCCACCACCAGCCGTGCAAGGGGAACTGCCAGGGTGCAGCTCTGGCATGGAACAAAGGGAAGACCTCTGCCAGCTGCTCCCACAGCCTTTGGCTGTCTCTGACAAAAATAGCTGCTCTCCTCCGTGCCATGCAGCGGGCAGGCAGGCGGCTGCCTGCACCACCTGGGCAGCAGGGCTTTCTGTTTCAGTTTATCGCATGGCATCTATTTTAGCAAGTTAGCTGCCCTCAAGAGGTTTTGCTCATGGAAACACCTCCCTGCTGCTCTGCTCGACCCAGCCAGCCTCTGAGCTTAGTGGGCAGCCGGTGTTCCCACCTCATAGCCCCATCCGGCAGGGCTTGTGCCTACCCACGAAGCCCACAGCCCTTGCCTGGTTGCTATATTTGTCCTGCCTTGAAACTGGGTCTTCCTCCACCATTGCAGAGGGTCAGCTGGGCCCTCTGCCTTTCTTCACAGGCATTTCAAATGCAACTTGTAAAATGAGGTTTGGGAAAAGGGATTCATGTCCTCCCACCATCCCATAAAACTAAGGGATTCAAACTGCAAGCCTGGGCTTATGCCTTGTTTCAGCTGCGTTGGAGTTGCAATAAAGGAGGTCCAGATACTTCATGAAGGGTCCTTCAAGATGGAGCTCTGTGGTAAAGAGAAATAACAAGACACCCTCACAGCCCACCTTCTTGGCTGCAGAGGCAGCAAACATGCTGCAAGGAAACTTGTTCTGGCTTGGGAAAAGTTTATGTCCAGTCTCCTTTGTCCATTGCACCTTTTAGCTCCAGCCTATGGCCCTGAAAAGCATCCCTTTTTCCGGAAACAAGTACTGATTGTGGGAATGCAGGAGCAGGGCCTTTAGTGGGGTTCTGCATTGCACTGGATGCTGCAAGCCCTCCGTCAGCCCTCAGCATAGGTAAGAAGTGAGATCCGGCAGTTAAAGGTCTCTGATGCTTTCATTTTCAGAATCGATCATCAGTTCTGGTTGCCTTCACTTTGGGGTGTTCATCTCAGGACAGCTTCAGCAGAGCTGGCTTGCAGGGGCTGCAGAGCGCTCCTTCTCCGAAAGCCTTTGAAGGCTTTTCAGGAGGGAAAAGCGAAAGAGTGAGTTGCTTTGCTGGTGTTGAAAAATGCAGTCCAGGAACGCAGCCGAGCGTGGTCCCCAGAGGCACTCCCTGCTGCAGCTGACCTCATCCTCTTGCTGCCAGCACGGCAGCATCCCCCTGAAACTGAGGGCCACCACACTGCGAGTAGCACTGGGACACAGCTTTGCGCACTGCAGCTGTCCCTGTCCTCTGCAGGATGTGTTTGGGCCATGGTTGGGATAGGCAGCTGTGATGTGAAACCTGGTCCAGGCAGGGCAGGGGAGCCAGCTGTGTGTCTGCTTCTTCCCTTTCATCCCACCATGTATGGCAGGAAGCACTCTGCAAAAAGGCTTCAGTGCCTGACTAAAATTACAAAGTTTCTCCTGCTCCCCCTCTCTTTGGATGTGGAGTCTGTTTGGTGGAAAAAGTAAAAGGGGAGAGCAGATGAACACCCCTGGCACTTCCTGCGGTCACTCATTTTCAAACTCCTTCTTTCACAAACTCTCCCAAATTTTCCCTCATTAGACAATATGATCAGCACACAGATTGAGATTGGAGGACATCAGCCATCCTTTCATGGAGACAGAAGCCTCCCCGTGGACAGCAGGTCCAACCTCTCACATAACTGTATGAGCGTCGCTTTCCTCCTGGCAGTGTGCCCCTGGCAGATGTCCCAAGAGTCCCTGGGTCCCAAGGGCACAGAGACCTTCCCCAGTACACCCCCAGGTTTCTGGCATTCATCAGCCCTGGTGTAACCCCGTGCTGCCCGTGCATCACCACCTGACATGTCACTTGCCCAAGGGACGCTTGCAGTAACTGATCTGCACCCTTGTGACCCTGAAAACAATGGCATAGGTGATGATGACAAGCAGTAAAACAGAGGGAAGAAGTGCAGGACTTCAACTTGCCACTTGCTGTCTCTTGTTGACAGGTCGAGCTGTTTGCTTACACCACTGCAGCCAACCCCTGGGATGGTGCAAACCAGCCAGCTGCCAATTGACGTCAAAGGAGCGCTGGTGGTTTGAGTGAGCTGAGGGACTGCTTCTACTCAAGGTGGGTTTCCAACACCACAGAGAAATGTTTAAATCCTCCCCCTCGCCCTCCCTCTGCCCCAGGAAACAAGTGCCTTATTTCATTCATTGGTTGGTTTGGTTATGGCGAGAATCCTGCCCATATTTTGGCTCCTTGGATGTTTGCTGGGGACTGAGCAACCCAGATAATGCTAGCAAAGAGCAGGGGAGGTAAAAGAGAGGGGAAAGGTGGGGTGAAGCCAAGTTTAATCTCCTCTTTCCCAGTTTGTGCCACATGTTTCCAGACAGAACTAAAGCCATCTATTTTTTCTTCTCACATTGCCTGCAATGTTTTTGAGGCTTGTGAAAAAGTGAGATGCTGAGTGCCTGCCACCCTTCTCCTCTTCATCTTCAAATCATGGCCTGAGATGTGAAATTTGTCTGGGCCAAGGCAGTTCATTTGAAGTGGGTGCATTTCCCCGTGACTTCTCAAGTTCTCCTTCAGCCATATTTTATTTTGTCTTATACCTATTAATTATAATCCCCAAATCTTTGCTTGTCTCCATGCAGATTTGACAGGGACGATGTCAGTACATTTTTCCTAAGCTAACTTATATCTAGCCCAGACCTATGTATTTAACTGCAACATATCTTTCCAAACACAGAGTGATTCCTATGGGGCATGTCTGGGGTAGTCAATGTGTTGACTTCCATCAACTTTTTGGGTCAGGCCTGAGCTCTTGCATCAGTCTGTATGTATTGCTGCCAATATATGAGGCTGCACTATTTAAGATTGTCCAAACCAAACATGTCTCGGGTGAGACGAGGGCATGGACTATCACGTGAAAAGTTTTATGGTAACAACTGACTGCATGTTTGCTTTCGTATGGCATTGACTCCTATTACCCTGATTATTTTTAGTCTTCAAGGCTGTCCCTTAATCAACCCACTTTATTGAATAACTCGTTTTCCTCTAGTGTGATGCAGCAGATCTAACAATGCTTTCTATTAAGCATGGGAAATATTAGTTAGTCCACAGCTAGGAGCAAGTGAGAATGAATTTCCTGCATGGACTGATCTGAGGCCACTGAACTGGGCACAAAATTTTTCAGCCATTTCAGGGGCCTTGAATCAGGTCCTTACAGCCACTGAAAATAGAAAACCCATCAAACTCCAAACCAGCCAAAATCAATATGTTCCTTTTAGTGGGAAAAAATTTCACAGTAAGATGTGGCATGCCTAGACAAAACCAAATCAACCAAATCTTTATTCCTCTTCTACTCTACCTGCTTTTCTCCTCCTAGGTGAGGATTTGTGGCCCCAAAGCTGAGCAGAGGTAAGGACTGGAACAAGCCTGGCACCAAGCCCCAACTGCAGTGAAAGATGACCCCATGGTTGAGAGGGGAGGTGAAGGAGAAAACGCTTCCTGAGCAGGTTGCTTTAAAGAGTAAACAAGGATTCAAAACTGTTTGGAAATGTGGAATGCTGCAGTAAATCTGGGAGCAGGTGAGCGTTAAATGGAGTATGCCACCAGGACTGGTGTTTTGACACACAGCTGCCCAGATCAAGTCATGCCACGATTCAGGCCTTTTTTGCACTCTCACATGGTCAGGCACCTACATAAAGCTGTGCCTTTTCCATCCACGGCAGGTTTTGGTGGTGTGGTTTTATGTACATCCACATGTAAATTTCATGTTATATAGTGCCTCCCCATCTCCCTCTCTGCAAGGGTACATGTGTATACGTGCCAACACAGGCACAACTACAGCTGTCCATCCATGTACATCCCACAAACAGCACAAGTTCACCCATGGGTCAATATGGCATGTTGCTGTCCACAGATCCCTTTAAGACAGGACAGTTTCCCTTGGGGAAGTGAGGATGTGGGTCCTCCCAGCGATCCCACATGCTCCCGCATGCCTTGTTGCCCAGTGTGACACCTCCTGAGCACATCCTGGTCTCCAGCGGCTGCCCACAGGTCCTGAATTTTCCCTGAATCATCAGTTGAAATTTCCAGGGACTGCAGTGGTGGCAAGGCCTCCGAGGAAGCACAGGGCCGGGTTCTGCCTGCTCCCACCATGCAATAGCCAGGCATGCCACTTCACTAATGAAACCCCATTGTTGCCTATTACCAGGCAATTAGCCTGTGTCATTTTCAAGCACTGTCTCTCTGTGATTTTTTTGACAATTTGCTAGGAACAGTGGTGTAATCAGTGACTGGAGAGCATTTGGAGGAGAACGGGGATGTCTCTGGAGCCAGTTTGCAAACTGTGCCTCCCCTGCCCTGACTAAGCAGAGGCTGTTCACATGCAGCACGCAGAGCTGGTGCCTGTTCCCAGGACTAGTGGAGGATGTGCAAGGAATGAAGTCCCGCCACTTTGGAAAACGGAAAAGCAAGAGAAACACTGAAACCTGAGTGGAGTGAGTGAGAAAAGTTTTATTAGAAATAAAGTGGAAATGCCACTCCCGTTAACCCAGAAGTGCAGACTTTCGCAAGCTGAGATCCTAGCATTTCCTCTTATATGTAAGGAAAAATGCTGAATCTGAAAACAGTAGTCTTAACAGAATATATATATAGATATATGAGTACAGCTTACAAACTGCCCTTCCCCACCTCCCAGCCCAGATAGCTTACAAAATCTAATTCCTGTGGTGACAGCAAAGTCTATCAGCAAAAAGCCTGGCTGCCTGTGTCCCCATCTGACGCAACACTCTGGGAAACTCAGACCAGCAGGGAGAAGCCCATACAAATACACTCTTTCTCATGTTCCAGACCTAAGAACACCTTGGATCACAAAATCCCAAAGCATTTAGAATGCCTAATTTATGGTGGTTTGTTTTCTGTACTGTTTCACTGTTTCTCAGCGTATTGGCAGGCTTGAGCAGTGAAACAAGACAGGAGGCTTTCGCTTTTCCATCAGCTCCCCTTGGTTCCCCTTGTGTACGTGCTGCTTGCCTGCTTGGATTTGCAAGGTGGAAGAGAAAGTGTAAATGTCCGTTTTCTATTTTTGCATTGTGATTATTCCCTAAACTATCCCTAAACTATCCCACCAAATCCCTGGTGACCAGTATATGCAGTAAAATGGGGATAGCTGCAGGGCTTGTTTGGCTTGGGTGCATTATGGATCTGTGCCACCAGCTGCCCCTGGCCTCCCTGTGCCAGCACTGGCAGCTGTGGAGCTGGAAGAAAATGTCCCAGAAGAAGAAGTGAGGGTGGCTTCCACACTGCTCTGCATGCATCCTGCAGCAATGCTTCCAGCCAGCCTCACGGAGGACAGATAGGCAAAGGCATCCTCTTGTCATAGTTTTAGTGAAAGAGATATCCCACACTGCAGTAAGAAGAAATCCTTCTTCAGTTAGTTTTGGGCCATTTAAAAACAGAGTTCTCTTTACATGGCCACAGAGAGTGAAACGGGGTTAAAAACCTGCCTTGCTCAAATGTTTCATTTCCAGGACAATCAGGGCTCTTAGTGCAGAGGGCTGCCTTAATCAGTGTCACTCTCTGTAAGTCCTGAAACTTGAGGTCAGCCCTGCTGACTGTCCTAATACAGCTGACAGTATTCAAATCACCCTCTGCAGATTGTTCTCCTCCTTCAGGCTGGGCTCTCACTTGCATTTGAATGGCTCTCAGACACCCATGCCAGGCAGGAATACCTTGATGCACCCAGTGAAGCAGGGAGTAATTTGTGAGCTTTGGTGGGTCTCAGCTCCACGCTGTCTCTGCAGTCACTCACTGTAAGCAGGCCTTAATGGCTAAGCTGTATTGCGTAGATGGGTTTGTGGAGACGGAAAGCATTATGGTAACACATGAAATATGCATTGCACATATCTTCTTAAAAAAAGAAAAAAGAAATCCCCAGCCACCCTCAACAAATTTGAAGTTTAGATGAGCCTTTCAGTTGCTTGCTTGGACAAAGGCATGGAAATCAGGTACCAAACCCAACAGATAAATGTACCCCAACTTTGTAGATGCAATCTTTGCTTATAATATTTGACTACAGAGCAAATTTAGGGGAGGACAAATGTTACTGATTAGTGATTACAGAAGGCAGAAGCAGAGCAGAAAGCAAAAATTCCAGGGAGTGGGACCTGCAGAGAACTGACATGAATTAGCATCAAAATCCATCTTCTTTCTACAGGTGCTAAGGACTGTGTGTGGCCACCAAAGAATGAGCTCAGGAAGGCATTTTCAGCTGAAGGTACAGCGCTGCCTGATGTGACACGGCAGAGAGCTTCCATACGTCTCAGGAAAACTTGTCCCTGCCTTGGGATTTATGCTACAATGGGAGAGACCCCCGACTTCAGCTGCCTGAGCCTGGTGGGTCCCCACCGCCTGCCCTGCCGCCCTGTGCCTTAAGGAGGCTTTGTGCTTCGTACTCGGGACTGAGCTGCTGTTGTTCCTC